>PITA01009456.1:0-77619 GCA_004023965.1 Spilogale gracilis | reverse complement strand
GCTCCCAGCCTCTCCATCTCGTATTCTTTGTTCCCTTCTCTGGGACACTTTTCCCAACGCTTCAGTGGATCCATCTGTCCACACTTCCTGCCACCAGGACCATTCACCCATTCTTTCATGCAGCAGAATTTAGGAAGCGCCCGGTGGCCGCCGCCATGTTCACCCAGCCTCCCCATTTGGGGTTTCGCATTGGAGTGTTTTCTTCCTGAGCTTCTGGCTTGCTTTCTGGGGGCGGGGTCTGCGGGGCTGTTTTCGGTCTCTTCTACCTGGGCTGTGTCTCTCCGCCCCCTTGCTAGAGGCTGGTCTCCATGTTAACCAACTCATCAGGTTACAATTCTCTGGGAGCGGAGCGTTGTTCTTTTGCGTCTTTTTTCAGCAGTTGAGGAAGTCAAGTCCGAGCAGGATGTCTGTGCCCAGACCTCCCTCTCAGAGCGAGCCTCTACACAGGGAGGGGCTCTTTCCAGCCTCCCGGTTGGCAGCCTGTCACAGCCGGGCTGGTGCAGACGTTGTATTGATTTCTGCCCCCGCCCCCGCTTGTCGCTTCACTCCCGCACCTCAAAGCCACAATTCCTTTTGGATCGCGTGACCTTGTCTGTGCCCCGGGACCCGCGGCCTCTCCAGTCCAACGCAAGTCTGTAAAATCGCCTTCCCTGGGGGGGTCTGCGTGCGCCCCCACGGGGTGGAGAGAAACGGGAGAGAAAGGCAGCGGCGTAAAAATAGAATCCACGCCCGCCCCTCTCGCAGCAGCTGCGGGTGGCGGCGGCGGCGGCGGCGGCAATGGTGGCGGCAGTGGCGCCAGCAGCGGAAAAAAAAATTTAAAATTTAAAAAGTCTCCTTGCCTTGCCGCGGGCTCCACTGTGTTCCCTTTTCTGTCTCGCCCCCATTCAGGCCGTAATCTGCTGTTGTTCCTCACTCACAAAGCACTTTCGTTTTGGGGAGTTTGCTTTCAATGATTCAGCTCTGCGGACTTCCTCCCCCACTCCCCTGTCTCTGGGGGCAAGCCTCCGGTCCCTCTTACTTGTTTCTACCTTTTTGCCGATGGTCCTTGTCTCCCATGGTGATCCAAAAGTGCGAAATATCACATTTCAGGCTGATTTCATGGGTGTTCACGGTGGTCCTGTAGTGTTTTTTTTGCTGGAATTCAGCTTTCTTCAGGAAACTCCGTGACATGCGGTCACCTGGCCTTCCGCCATCTTGAACTCCTCGAGGCAGTAGTATTTTTAAGGGCTTGGATTATGAATACCAAAAGAGACAGTGATCACAAAATTGGCAGATAGATTCATTAATGGCAGTTCATGTTGCATGATCTCTTTAGTTCTTTGATAAGATCACTAGACTGTTTTAATAGATTGTATATGCAACGGATCATTTTCATTCCACTCTATGATAATAAAAAGTTATTCAAAGTTAGTGGATAAATGCAAGAAAATTTATGTGAATTATTTATAATACCAGATCAACAATGGGTAATGGATTATTGTCATTTAGAGTGTGATTTATATTAGAATGCCTAAGAGATACATAGCTAATATAGTTTTATAGCTAATAGACTTTTATATTATACTATATTAATTTAATTTATAGCTAATATAATACCGCCAAATATAGCTTAAGTACAAGTTTGATTCCCCAAATCAGAATATACTATTATGTAAAATTAACTTAAGATGTATAAATATAAAGTGCTAAGGACATTTGTCCTCTTCAAAACAGCTGTAACACATAAAATGGTATGATTTCAAACACCAATTTTGAGAACAATCAACTTAGTTAACTACATATATGTTCTAAATATGCCAATTTATAGAAATTTGAATTGTAATTGTAAATAAGCAGATCAATCTTTTGCATGTTTCTATGCAATTTTTCAGGACTCTGTATAAGGCAATATTTAATGAGTACTGAGTACATCTCAGAGAAGATGTAGTGTGTGTGATGGAATACAACTCAGACAATACTAAATTGTCTAAGATTTAAAATAAATTTACCTTAACATATATTATAATTCAGGCTTTTTAATCAGTCCAAATATGCATAATTACTGAAATACTATACATGTAAATTTGAACAGAATTTAGAAGGACTTTTATCTTAAAAGTTAAGCACTTATTTCAGCTATATCCTAATATAATTGCCACAGTAATATTCTGAGTAAATATAATCTGTGTACACAGAATTAAATACCTGGATAAAGTACGGAGATTTCTAAAAAATCTAAGTATCTGCTTCTCAAACAACATTGGTGTCCTTTGAGTATGAGACATAAGAGTTTGGTTGAAGGAGACCCATCTGTAAAAGTTAAAGGAGAGGGATCAAGTGTGAGAGGAGGACCTCAGGATATTAATTAATATTACAGAAACTCAGGAATGTGTAAAACTCACTATTAATTATAAATGCATCAAAGTCAGCTTCTCTAACATTCTTTGTTTGAGATATAAAACCTTCTGTATGCTATTGAAATACAGTTGTTAGCTAAAAGTGGATATTACAAGTATAAGATATTTTATATGTCTCATGGTAATCACAAAAGAAAACTTGTAGTAGATACAGAAAAGATTTTGATAAAGGAGTCAAAGCATTTTGCTATAAAAACCCTTCAAATCATAATAGGAGAAAGCAAGAGAGGAAAGAAGGAACAAAGTACCTACAAAAGAGTCAGAAAATAATTAACAAAATGGAAATAGTGTTATCTCTCAACAATTATTTTAAATGTAAGTGGATTAAATTCTCCAAGCAAAAGATAAAATAGATGAATGAATTTTTTTAAAAGATCCAATGATATGCTGCCTACAAGAAATTCTCTTGACTTTAAGGACACATATAGACTGAGAGTGAAGGAATAAAAAAAAGGTATTTGAAGCAAATGGTATTAAAAGCAAAGGAAGGGGAGTTTCTGTACCTCTGTGAGACAAAATGATTTTAAGCAATATATAATAACAAGAGAGAAAGAAAATAATTATCTAATAGCAGTGAGAGAGAATTAATAAGGGAAGAGCTGATTTGAACAGTATAGACCAAATAGTTCAAACATATAGGATATGCCATCCAATTGTATCAGAAATTCCATTCTACTCAAGTGCACACAAAAATATTTTCTAGTATAGATCATATGTCAAGCCACAAATTAAACCCAATAAATTCAGGAAGATAAATATTTTACTAAGTATCTTTTCTGACCACAATGGAATGAAACAAGAAATTAGTAACAGATAGCTAGAAAATTCACAAAACATGAAAATTAAACACATATTAACAATCCAGTGGATCAAAGAAATCAGGAGGAAAATAAAAACCACCTTGAGACAAAAATTAAAATGCAGCTTCCAAAACTTATGGGGTATAGCACAAACAGTTCTATGAAAAAAAGTATAGCAATAAATGCCTACATTAACAAAAAAGAAATATCTCAGATAATATAATATTACACCTAAAGGAATCAGAAAAAGATCACCAAACTAAGCCTAAAATTAGCCAAAGAATAGAAATACTAAACATTGGAACAAGAATACATAGGATCAAGAACAGGAAAACAATAGGAAAAAATTTTAAAAGCAAGGATTGGTTGTTTGAAAAGATAAATAAAATTGACAAACTTTTAGCTAGACCAATCAAGGACAGAAAAAAAGAATCAAATTAAACTATAAACCTAAGAGAAGAACTTACAAATGATACTACAGAAATATGAAGTCTCATAAGACTACAAGACTACATTAAGATTACACTAACAAATTGGATAACCTAAAAGAAATGAATAAATTTGTGGATATATACAACCTATCAAGATTTCATCATGAAAAAAAAACAAAATTTGAGTAGGCCAATAATGATTAATGAGATTGAATTCATCACTAATCAAAGATATCCAAACAAAGAAATGCCAGGGATCAGATTGTTTCATTGTGAATGCTGCCAGACATTTAAAAGAATCACCATTCCTTTTCAAACTCTTCTAAAAAATAGAGAGGAAGGAACATTCTCCAAATCATTTTATCAGGCCAACAAAACCCTGATGCCAAAACTAGATAAGGACATTTAAGGAAAAGAAACTACAGACGAGTATTCCTATTGAATAAGGATACAAAAATTATCAGCAAAAAACTGGCAATCTAAATACAGCAGAGCGTTCAGAAGAGCAAGTGACTAGTTAACAATAGTGTATAATAAAAGTGAAAGTTGTTAAGAGAGTAGATTATAAAAATTTTCACCACACTTATACAAAGTTGCAACTAGGGGAGGTGAAAGATATGCTTATTGTGGTAACCATTTTGCAATATATGCATATATCAAATCATTACATTGTACACCTTAAACTTATAGACTGTAACATGTCAGTTATATTTCAGTAAAGCTTGAAAAATAATATATTATATATTCCTTAAATATTTTATTGTAAAGGCTTAATATAAAATAAACTTATAAGTAATAGGAAAAACTAAAATAACAAATACTACTGGTAGAAAAAATGTTTCAACAAGTCAGAAGTATGATTGCCTGTGCACATATGTTAATGCAAATTTTGTTAGAAATCAACAAAATTCATAATAAAGCAGGTAGATTCTTTTTTACTTATTCAATCCACAAATATTCAACCATGCCAATACTGGAAGTTGGCAGTTGGGAAACAGTCACTTTTGTGTCCTGCTCCTAGAAGTGTACATCTGTTCAAACTTTCTGGAGGACAATTTGGCAATACTCAAACCTCTCTTCTCTGATATGATCTGCATCAGTAATCAGTAGGTTAATTTGACATCCCTACCTAACAGATATTGTAATTATTCACTAACTCCTCGGTGTAGGACAAAGCCCTTTTCTTTGTATTCCAATATTTTTGTATATGAAACTCTAAAGTCTATCTTGTTTTCTTTTCTCTTTTTCTTAGAAAAATGATGCTTATACATATTACAAAATCTCATGCCAAACATTGAAAAGTGTCCTAAAGCTACTTTCTCTGAAACTTTGGGGCACTTCAAATTCTTATCAATCTTCTGTAGATTCTTATCTACCAATAGTTACATAGTAGTTTTCTATTGATGATTTACATAATTTCCAAATATTCAACAACATTCTCATAGATACATCTTTCACACTTATCACTTTTGTTAATTTTAATCTGAAATAAAATTATAGAAGTATAAAAATATGTATAACTGGAATAATGAATTTGGATGCAAATGTTATTAACTCAATTCCTTAAAATATAAGTCCACATGCAGACTAGAGGGTGGGCAATTAGCCACAAACATTCAGTTCAAGTACACTTATTTCCAGTTAATTGAAAGAATTAAGCTGCCCAGGTAATTAGAAATTAATTAGAAGACTTTCTGATATATGTATCACAATCCTTAAAATGTTTTTTTTTATTTTAACTTAGAATTATAAAATGGAAGTAAATTTATAAGTTTATGTAGAAGGATAATAAATATAATAAGTAAGGGATTAGATAATTAGTTTTATTTTCCTTCGCAAATATAATGCTGTAATGTTAATATCACACATATTATAGAGAAATAGTTATATATCACAGTCCTTATCTATACATAGAATTACTAGTGATTGCTTCTTCAGGTTTTCCTTACTTATACCTGCTCTAAAAGATATAAACGTGTGTTACTATGATTCTCTGGTAATAAAAAATGAACTCATTTGTAGTTTCTATAAAATGATACGTAAAAGAAAAATAAATTAGAAAAGTAGATTTTGTTGCCTTTCCTCTTCTGTATAACTTTTGTCTTTTTTTTCTTTCTATGAAATCAACATAAATCTGAAACTCTGAAAATTAGTCTTTTTTTCCCTTATATGAGGAAAGGTAATGAGAAAATAATGAGTATTTATTATTATTATTATCACCATTATTATTATTAATGCAAGAGCTACTCAGAGAATCATTAAGGATATGTTTGGCTTCTGTGACTATGCCAAGGAATTTAAAGAGTGGTGTTGCGGACATGTATTCACCAAAGTGGCTTTAAAACTAGCTCTGCTACGTAAAATAAAAATGAAACCATTATTCTATAGGAGAATTACTTTAAATGAACTCACAGACACTGGGATATACACCAAAATGCCAATTTCTTATTTTTCAATAAGAAATACTGCTACCAGTTACCAGAATAATGAGATCAGCTCGACTTACTCTCTAAGTGGACATTCCTGGGAGGTCAGGTTATACCAGGTTGTTAGTTTAAAAATCAAACAAACAAAAACAAGCAAAAAAAACCTCTACAATACAGTGTTTGTGTTTTTCTGGGTTTGTAAATGCAATTCTGATGTATTAACATTCACAAGAACATGTCTTGCAAAAGAGACTACAGTTCTTGAATATGGTTGTACTGTATTTGTTCCTCCTGAAGAATTGTTTAGCTTTACCAACACCTGTTTTGAAATTTTTACTTTTCTATGGCTTCATAGTTAATTAAACACAATTCTAAATACTATGTTACTTCCATTAGTATATTATTGCCTTTACTGGAATTTTATCTGAATTTAAATAATATTCAATGAAAAGTTTGCACACCTTGTTTTTTGTTATTTAATTGGTGTCCTCTCTTGTACTGGAAAAAATTAAATTAAAAAATATTGACATAGATTTTTGCATATTTATATTGTAGTTTAACATTCAGAGTTGCTTCTTTTTTTTTCATTATTGCCAAGTTTTTTGAGAGGGTATGCTTTATAATTTTTTACCACCAAAAATGAAGTACCAACAAAAAAGTAAGGATTTTTTTTAAATATCATAACCTTAGAACATTGCACAAAATAATCATTTTTAGGGAACATCATGGTTCAAATTATGCTGAAAAACTACTCCTTTTTAGTTTAACTGTTCTATTTATTAGAATAAAAGCTACAGAGCTTCCATCATTTGCATGTGGATCTGGGGATTTGTATTCTTTGAGCTTCTTTCCAATGCAACCAATTGTATGTTTGCTTGTTTTTTTAGCACTGTCTCCTAGAATGATGCTCCAGTGCTCTGTATTTGGCCCACCAGAATCAGAATTATCTTTCTTACTTACCAAACCAAAATTCCTACTAAAATTGAAGGATACAGTGCCTACTCACATGCTATAACTAAAGATCTTTAGCATCTGAGAGCCATGATCCTATCATGTGAACAATGTACGTAGGATTTCCATAAATTAGGATCAGTACAAAATTATTTATTTTTATTATTTGTTTTTAAAGATTTTATGTATTTATTTGACAGAGAGAGACACAGTGAGAGAGGGAACATAAGTGACTTCCCACTGAGATGGGAGCCCAATGTGGGGCTCAATCCCAGGACCCTGGGATCATGACATGAGCCAAAGGCAGATGCTTAATGACTGAGCCACCCAGGTGCGCCCAGTACAAAATAATTTAAAATCAAGTCACATACATGACAGGAAATAGAGGAATATTCACTGTTATACCAGCTCCTGTCAATTGAACATCACATTATTTTCCTGCGTAATGTGAGTTTACTGGCATATGTTATCATAATCTTGTTTTCTAGCTGCTTTGGAAGCACTCAGCTATCTGCAGTAACACACATACCTTACAACAACAGGACATGATCATTCTGAATTATGCCATAAAGTATACTAATCAAAGCAAATAGCAACTAGAAGAGGTTAGATAATTAGGTGTTTGAAATATATTAGGCAATATCTTCCCAATGACCCTAAAAGGTCATGTTGAATAGTTCTTTATAGGTTATATAGACACTTAGAAAAACTTACATAAAAGTACCTTTGAATTTTTAATAATTCTTCCATTTATGTACTGTTTCTAAAACATGTCTTTCATCTTAGTAGAACCTTTATGCTCTGTTTCTTCTTTCATTTTAATAGAGTCTTTTCTTTTTAAAGATTTTATTTATTTACTTGATAGAGAGAAAGAGGGATCACAAGTAGGCAGAGAGGCAGGCAGAGGGAGAGGAGGAAGCAGCCTCCCTGCTGAGCAGAGAGCCAGATGTGGGCCTCAATCCCAAAACCCTGAGCCGAAGGCAGAGGCTTAACCGTCTGAGCCACCCAGGTGCCCTTAATAGAGTCTTTGACAGTCTTCAAAACCAATGTGTGTTTATTTTTCAGAAATGGCCAGCAATTTCAGTACCCACTGATGAAATATTATGAGTACCAAACTTTGCTATGAAAGAGAAGAGAAAGCAAGCGGGTCAATGATTAGAGATGAAGACCCTCTGCCCCTCTTTGCTCCCAACTTTATCGGTCCTTTAGGTCCTTCAGGATAATCACAGATCTTTATCACTGTTTATCAAGCATGTGATGTGTTACAAAGGGTCTTACTAGAACTGGGAAGATCTGTTTACAGGAAAGATACAATATGCTAATCTGCGTGTTCTATGAGTTCTGCTAAACATAGGCTAAGGGACAATGCATACATCTCTTAGATCACTGGGCAGCTGTTTGGGCTAAGAAAGCTTCAGGGACCACAACTCCCTGCAGCATTCCTATGACAGAGAGGTCACGCAGGCCTCGGCATTCCAAAGGCCTACGCCCTTCTCCCAAACCTTCTCTGCCCCTAGCAGCCTCCATTGTGCATTTTAGCAAGCCCGGTATCATGGATGATTTCATGCTTTATATTAACCCAAACACTTATTTTCCTGTTACAGCTTATAATTTAATAGTGAAATTGTAGGCAAAGATTTGCACCCTGATAGAAGACAAAGAATATGAGAATATTGTTTTTGTAAATAACAATATTTAAATGAACAATGAGAAGCATAACAAAGATTTTGTTTAGCCGTATCATGTTCCATTTTCCCCAAATGCTCCCATATACTCCTCCCTAAATGGATTAAAGAATTTACTTTTGGTATTTTGAGGCACTTGTACATTATACAAATAACTTACTACTACAGTATTCCTTAGAATATGCACAATACAACTTAATTTGTAAATACCCATACCATAAGCCAGATGGCACATTAGTCGGTTTGACCTGTCACAGCAAAATGCTATAGACTGGACGGCTTAAACATAAACCATTTATTTCTCATAGTTATCGAGGTTGGAAGTCTATTAGGGTGCCAGCCTTCTCAATATGTGCTCACATGGCCTTTCCTTGGTGCATCCTCTGAGGGGCAGTGTGGGGAGAAAGAGATCTCAAGTGTTTGTTCTTATAAGGACACTAATCCTACTATAAGGATCTGCTTTTATATCTAATCCTAATCATCTCCAAAGGCCCCATATCCAAATACCATTACACTGTTGAAATCAGAACTTCAACATATGAATTTTGGGGGGATGCAAATCTCTGTAATAACACCCTTCAAACATATCAAAATAAATTTTCTGTTTAGACATTATATGGTACTATTAGGCCCTAGTCATTTTTTATAATAAATATGATAGAGACAGGAAGGAAACTCACAAAGTGTGATATATGTATTATTCAGTAGGAACAAAAAGTGTCAGCATCTTTTCATCATTCCTATGGGTTAGGCATTAAAAAAAAAAAAAGGAAAATATTTTAAATAAGAAATGCCAAAGATCATAAGTTAGTTTTGTTGACAATCCCTGGTATAATACACATTCTCATCTTTGACACATTATGTGCTGTTATTGCAATATCCCTAAACCAACTCATATGACTTTATTCCGTAGAGAATTCTAGCCAATCTCAAAACTGCGTCTGTCAGAGAATCCAGAAAGCAATTCTTGAGAATATGTCAAAGCTGAATGAAATCATAGTTGAGTCAGTGAGCTTGTGTTATGGTTTGAGAACCAGGTAGGGGGTGATTTATTACCGGAAATATGCAGTATCACCAACCTAAGGCAATATGGCACTGACTTTGGGGTAGGATGGTAGGGAAAAACTAGAAAACCTTGAGGAGACTTTAAAAAGCCAAAGAGGACCTTGAGGACACAAAGCAACACACTATTCATGAGAGCTGGAAAATATAGGAGACATTTGATATGTAGTGACAGACAGTTTGTAAACACTGTGACTTTCAGTAACTCAAAGAATAGAAAGATTACATGAAAAATTCATGGATTGTTTGGGGAAATTCCCACACAGAATGTACAAAGTGCCAACAGGCTTCTTCTAACTTCCAATGATAAAGTATGAGAAACAAGATATGCACTAAGGAAGAAATACTTAGTTTTTTAGAAGAAACTAGAGGAAATATAAAGCAGGCAAGATTTGCTAGATTGTTTAAAATAAAACAATTTTTAAGTCCTACTCCTTCTAGATGTCAAGTTACTTGCAATGTAAGAAATAAACTCAAGACAAAGATAAAATTCAGGACACTCACAATATAGTATAGCATCAGGATACGTGTCTCAAGGGTATGTATACAAGGCACTTTATTGACACTTTGGAAAAAATTAAGGAAATGTCCATTAGGATTATGAAGATTCTTATGGTCATTGTCCCATAGTATGTGATGCAGATCAAAGCAGAAATGAGCCTGTCTTGAAGATATTTGTGCATTTACCTTTTGTCTAATATAATACTCTTCAATACCTTCCACAGGGAACCCACAGGTTATGAAGAGATATTTCCTTGCAGATACATTATCAGTTTGGCTTGAAAGATCACTCCAAACAACCCTAGAGGGCTCAATCCATCCATAAGCAGGAAATAGGCTGAGAGAGTATTCAGACCCTATGAACACACAGACCATCTTTTGAAGAACGAAAAGTGACTCAAACGTTGGAGCCAAGATTCCAGAAGCTGGATCTGGGAAAGCAGTAAAGAACCACTCCCTAAGTAAAATGGGGCCCTAATCAAGAAACTAGCATTATGTGTTCTGTTGAATTTCAGAATTTATATAGACCAATGAATGCTATGTTTCTCTTGTATTCCTCTTTTTTAAACAGTTATGTCTATATCTGTTCATTGTGTGTTGGGTGTGACAAGGAAAAATATTCTGTCTCTTTAGATCATAAGTTTTCTGAAAGAGGGAAAATGTGCTTGAGAAACCCTTCCAAAGGAGATTCATCTGCACCTGGCCCTGATTTAGAAGATGAGACTTTGAAATTTACATCAACCCCCCAGTGAGATGCATCCTTGGGAATCTTTGGAGAGGGTGAGCATATTTTGCATGCAGAAAAAATGTAAGTATTTTGTGACTGGATAACAGACTGTGGTATATTTAAAATGTCCCCCAATTTTTTTATATTCTTTCCATTAAAAATTAAGGTCTAATTTTCCTCTCTATGCATCTAAGCTTGTTCAGAGACTACTTTGAATAACTCCCTTCCATATCTAGCCCCTTAGAAGATTAGAAACCTTTTCTTTTTTACTCTGGAGTCCATGTAAGAAGTCAGACTATCCTGCCGAGTAGAGCATTTGGAGAGGCAATGATACTACAAGGAGATGGAAAGGGGCCTAGCTAAGCACAGCCTTCCAGACTTCCCATGATGGCATTAGGCATATGAATGATGTTATATTAGACCTTTTACACTAACCCACTGTTAGCTGAAATCTACTGAGTGATCCCTGTAGATACTACCTGCAGGAGAATAGACCTGGCGAGATCTGCCCAAATTAGTCACCTACAAAAATATAGCTATGACAAAATGTATTTTCAACTACATTTTGGGGTATTTTATTATAAAACAAGAGATAACCAAAACAAACACAGGCCACCATATTTCTGTCTACAGCAAGCATATTTTCCTTAGAGATTGGGGTGGGCCTGAACCCCCCAAAAGCATGTATTGACTAAATTATCAAAATTAGCAAATACACAGGAGAGGAGTCACATTTTTCCCCTAGTAGAGCAAATTTGTAGTAGAGAGTCTAAAGAGCCACCCCTATTTTATTGTATTTTATTTTCCTCTATATGGTCTGCATTGCATTAACTACATTTCTAAATTCGCAGATATAGTTCTCTATAGGAATCTATCAGTTCCACTCATCTGGTAAGTTTAATGTTGATTTTCATTTCTTCTGAAACTGGGAGTGTTGCTGATTTAACAACCTGCTCATATAAAAGAGACCATTATTCAATATGATGGACCTGCTGGGAACAATTTCTTAGATCACATCACAAATGTTGTCAATGGTAAAATGTGGAGACTGTGACAGATGGAACACACAATTCACTGAAAGACATTCTTGCTATTTAAAATTGCATGTGTGTATCCCAATCTTCCTATTTCATGAGAAAGTGAAGGTTTTTGCCTCTGGATCTTAAGAAAAACATGCCACATAACTCCATGCTATTGGTGATTATTTAAAAAGAAATCTATGCCCACACTAGAGCATTGTATTCAAAATATAGAAAAAAAAATAGGTAGTATTACTTACTGTATGACTCCATCTGGTTTAATTTGAACTGTAATGGCAATACCTGTAGAGAACATTCTAGGAAGTAAAAATATCAGCCTGCCTTCCAGCATTACCCATGGATATGTCATGTAAAGCAGATGGCCTGAAATCATTTGATATTATTTATTATTCTTATTAAAACTTGTATCAAATTTACCAGGAATTGAATCTATTGTGCTAAAAACAATTTCTATAATCAAATTTGTTTGATTATTAGTGAAACAAATTATTCATTGCAGTATTTTCTTCTTCCATGTAGTGCTTATCGATGTCAAAACGGCCATTGAATTTAAGAAATTCTGATGCAAAAAACAATTTAACTGAAAATTTAACTTTAGATTATATCATAGCCTTTGTTATGCTAACAACAATGGTGCATTTTTAAAAAGGCTATAATATATATGTCACATATTATAATAATATATATATTATTACATCTTGGTAACACTAATTCATGTGATATGCAACTTGAAACTTTGTTGATATACTCATTTGTACCTTCCTGGAATTATTTGAAGCAACTTATGATAATGAGAACTATAAAAAGACAGGATAAATCAAATTTAAGAGAGTAGTAAGTTCTAGAACCAAATTATAACCTATAGTGACTGAGAAAAATCTGGCAATTCTCCTTACCCCATGCCATTTATAAGTCAAATGCTCTATATGACATATGTTCCTCTTGAGAAAGGGAAAAACTAAGTCAGGATGGCTTTATTTGTGAGCTTGCTCCACCTTGCCCTCAGTTTGTGCTTGGCTTTTCTTTGCTACTTCAGAGCAGTTTATACTATGGACACAGCAAGTTGCTGCACAGGGAAAATGTTACACTAACCTAAAAATGAGCAAAGAATTGCCCTCAAGTGGAGAGTCCCAGCAGTGTAGCTGCCAGATGTCAGGCTCACCACAGTTAAACTGTGGGAACTACTGTATTTCCACATTTGTAATTTGTGGTTCCAATTCATGTGGTGTTCTTTTTTACATACTGAACAAGAAATCATTTGCAGAAAGCATAAAGTCATGAGTACAGATGATTTTTCTACTCTATTAGTACTCTATTAGGATTACTTTGATAATGACTTGATAATGGAATTTTCAATATGAAAAGAAGTTTTTTTAAAAAAATTGATAATGGAATTTTGTATTATATAAATAATTTCTTCTGTCCTCTTGAAACCTGAGTCCTTGACTTCACAACGGATGCTGTTTAATGTTGTTAGAAATAGCTGTTTAGCCTTTACTTTTTAGTGCTATTTAAAATAAACCTTTTTTTTTTTTTTTCAAAGATTTTATTTATTTGACAGAGAGAAACATAGCTAGAGAGGGAACACAAGCAGGGGGGTTGAGAGAGGGAGAAGCAGGCTTCCCGCCGAGCAGGGAGCCCGATGTGGGACTCGATCCCAGGTCTCTGGGATCATGACCTGAGCCGAAGGCAGTGGCTTAACCAACTGAGCCACCCAGGCGTCCCTAAAATAAACCTTACCTAAAGAACAATTGATTTATAGATTTTTTTTTAAAGATTTTATTTATTTGACAGAGAGAATCACAGCTAGAGAGGGAGCACAAGCAGGGGGAGTGAGAGAGGGAGAAGCAGGCTTCCTGCAGAGCAGGAAGCCCGATGTGGGGCTCGATCCCGGGTCTCCAGGATCATGACCTGAGCCGAAGGCAGTCGCTTAACCAACTGAGCCACCCAGGAGCCCCTGATTTATAGATATTTTTGAGAGATATTTTTAAATATCATTTGCTGAATCTCTTTTAGTAGAAAGAGTATAAGTGGACAGTCATCATTAATATAATTTCTGAAAATATCATAGAGACATTTGAGGGTAATAAAATTTGATGAGATTGAGTCTCTTTATTGGATAAATAAATTCTAAAACATAAGGAAAACATTTTGATCACAGAGGCTTTGCATTCATTAGTTAAAAAGACAATGAATGATAACTAATTTCAAAAAGTAATATTTACTTGGGATACGCATCATCAATAATGCAATGAAGACAGTTTTAGACTCTAGAAATATAATAAAAATACTGTATTCTGAAAGTTAACTAAGATTTTAAGCACATTTTTGAAAAAGCTTATGGTTTTCATAATTAGAATAGCTTAGATATAAAAAATTAGAGATGTTTAACTGATTATTTCGATTTTACTTTTATAGTATTTGTTTCTGTGGCAGTGATAAAATGTTGGAAAATAATCTAACTTTGAGTGGGGGGGGGGGTCCACAAGTAGCACACAGTATCTCCTTTCATTAAAATGAGTTGTGAATTTCTGTCCGAAGTTAGAAGTTTACTACAATCTAACTTATCTGTTTGAACTATGAGATCATCTATTTTACAATGAAACATTCTTAATCTACAGATGCAGCCATTGTGGATGTAGTTATAGAATAGATTATTTATTTTGGAAAATAACATAAAATGTCTTTAAATATCCTGAACAATCAAGAATAATTTTCTTCTCAAGTCTCAACAATACTAGATAAGGCATAATTAAGTCAGAAAGCATTAGAAGAATTAAATGTAACTTTAGTTTACCTACATTTTTGGGTTATTATTAAAAGACTACACTGTGTCTTTTATTCCAGGAAAAGAGAAAAACTGTTATTGTGTGAGGCTCTCCTAAGCTGAAGACTGGCAAGAGTGCGTTCCTCTCTGCCTTTGACATTGCCCAGCCAGTCTCAGCAGCAGCCCAACCTCACAACCTTTGTGCTGCCATCTGCCACCCCTGATTCCTTCTAGGTGTTAAAAGGGGATAAAGTGAGTAAAGCACATTTTCCGTTTTATTTCACATTTCACTTTGGGCATCGGTGAATAATGATTTCATGATAATTAAATATTATATCCTAAAAAATAGAATTTAATCATTAATTTTACTAAAAATGATATTAGTCTACAAAATAACATTTAAAATTAATTTATTTCACTGTAAATATATGACACAAATAATTTCATGCTTTTTTAAATAATAAAGGAAACAATTAGTCACTGTGGATAATCTGATATAAATATTGTATAGATACTGAGAAGAAAGGAAATTATCCTTAGAATTCTAATTTAATTTTCCTTTCCTATAGTCAATAGGCCTTATACTTTTCATCAGAGCAGTAAACTTCCTAGCAAGATTAGCAACCTAATTATGGAAATATGACTCTTCCTTTGATTGATTAATTTACTTATTTATATGTGTTCAGTCATTCATCAACCAATATATATTTACTTTCTACACATGAGAAACTTTTTTTAGTACTGGCCACATAATGACATACTCTGATAAACAAAAAAGAGATCCTCAGGAAGCTTATTTGGCCACACTCGTATAAAACATGAAAAAGAAAAGCAAGGACAAAAGATACAGTTTTTCTGTAACCTAGGAATGCTGGTGCCACATTCCCCAAATTTTGACAAACATACTAATTATAGCACTGGCAAGATTGGATTCAAAGAAGACCAAATTACTTTCTTGTCCACAAAATAGTAGACTTCTTAGGAGTAAGGAAAATCTTACATTTTCCTTAAGAAGAAATGAGCTGAATGGGATATTGATTTTTTAGAGGGTGTGGTACTGATAGAAATATTAGGGATAATATATTCTTGTTACCAATCTATTAGGAAGCTTTCCTGCTTTCTGAAGCAGCAGTGCCCAAGGAATTTGGGGTTCTTAATCAAAATTCATAGAGGTATTGAATAATATATACTGAGCAACTATCACATATCTGAGCATTAGCAATGATCAAGTAAAGATGATCTCTGTTTCCATGAAGCATACTAGTGGGGATAATTGATAACTAATGTAATAATCGGTAATAGACATAAATAAAGCTGCACTATAAAGTATATGCTGCACCAGATAATGAGATAAGAGAGACTAAGATAAAGCACAACATTAAGTAGGGTGGCATCCTTCACACTTCCTATATTCCCCATGCATTGCGCTATCAGGCTCAAAGCATATTCCTTCAGACAGCTTTGCTAAATGAGAAGGACACACTTTTATAACAGATTTGGAAGGCAGAAGTGAAAGAGGAGCCATCTTCTTGCTGTGGCAATCAGTGACAAATTCTGACAGATTTTAAGTATTTAGTGGCTGGATTGCACATTCCAATGCCTAATCACTGTCTTCATGATGGGATGTTATGGCAGTGTGTGTGACATCAGTAGTAGCAGCAACAAATTCTTGGCCACTGGATTTTAACAATGATTCATTGTAATCATTTTAACAATGAACCATTGGTTAAAATGAATATTCTAATTTTTCCTTCAATCTCTTCTCCTCTTACCCTCCCCTAAATTTTTTCATTACCTCTTCTTTTATTAAGTCCTTTCTTCTTGAAATACCTAGAGAAATTTTATTCACTCAACTCTGAATGCTGTAATTGATTAAGAAATTCATGCCTATTCCCCTCACTGCTTCTAGCAACCACTGCTTTGTTGCATGAATTTGACTTTTCTAATGATTTCAAATATAAATGATATTCTCCAGTATTTTTATTTCTCTGGCTTATTTCACCTAATTTAGATCTTTATCTATAAATAGAAAAATACACACACACACACACACACACACACACACACATATATACATAAAACGTCTTCTTCATTCATTGCTGGGTACTTAGGCTATTTCCACATCTTGACTATTGTGAATAAATTCTGCAATGAACATGTGAGTGTAGATACATCTTAAATATCCTGTTTCCGGGCGCCTGGGTGGCTCAGTGTGTTAAAACCTCTGCTTTCGGGTCAGGTCATGATCTCAGGGTCCTGGGACGGAGGCCCAAGTCCAGCTCTCTGCTCAGCAGGGAGCCTGCTTCCTCCTCTCTCTGCCTGCCTCTCTGTCTACTTGTGATCTCTCTCTGTGTCAAATAAATAAATAAAATTAAAATAAATCTTAAAAAAAAATATCCTGTTTTCGTGTCCTTTGGAAATATACCCAGAAGTGGGATTGCTGGATCATATGGTAGTTCTATTTTTAAATTTTAAGGAAACCTCCATGATGTTTTCCATAGTGGCTGCACCAATTTGCATCCCCTCTAGCAGTGCCTAAGGGTTCCCGTTTCCATATCCTCAGCAACACTTGTTCACCCTTGTCTTTTTGATGATAGCCATTCTAACAGGTATGAAGTAGTATCTCATTGCGCTTTTGATTTAAACTCATTTCTTTGATGGTAAGTGATGTTAAGGCCATTTAGATTGGCTTCATTGGAAAAATGTCTATTCAGTCCTCTACCCATTTTTTTAAAAATCAGGTTGTTTATGTATGTATGTATGTATGTATGTATGTATGTATATATATATATATATGTATATATTTATGTATGTATATATGTATGTATTTTTTATTATTGTGTGATTTCTTTGTATATTTTGCAAATTAATACATTATCAGATATATAATTTGCAAATATTTTCCCATTCATAGGTTGTATTATTATTTTTTTGATGGTTTCCATTGCTCTTCAGCAGCTTTTTAGAGTGATGCTGTCCTATTTAATTTATTTTTGCTTTTGTTGTCTGTCCTTTAGGTGACATAGTCACAAAATCATTGCCAACATCAAGATCAAGGATCTTTGTTTTCTTTTAAAGCTTTTGTGCTCAAGGGGCGCCTGGGTGGCTCAGTTGGTTAAGCGACTGCCTTCGGCTCAGGTCATGATCCTACCATGACGGAGCCAAACATCGGGCTGCCTGCTCAGCGGGAAGCTTGCTTCTCCCTCTCTCACTCCCCTTGCTTGTGTTCCCTCTTTGACTGTGTTTCTCTCTGTCAAATAAATAAAATAAAATCTTAAAAAAAAAAAAAAAAAACTTTTGTGCTCAAGTGTTAAATTTAAGTCTTTTTTTTTTTTTAAAGATTTTATTTATTTATTTGACAGAGAGAAACACAGCGAGAGAGGGAACACAAGCAGGGGGAGTGAGAGAGGGAGAAGCAGGCTTCCTGCTGAGCAGGGAGCCCGATGTGGGACTTGATCCCGGGTCTCCAGGATCATGACCTGAGCCGAAGGCAGAGGCTTTAAACCACTGAGCCACCCAGACGCCCCTAAATTTAAGTCTTTTATCCATTTTTTTTTAGTTGATATGTGTGTAGTGTAAAATTCATTCTTTTGAATGTGGTTGTCCAGTCTTTCAAACACAATTTATGGAAGAGGCTCTCCTCTCTCTATTGTAAATTCTTAGTCGCTTCATTGTAAATTAATTGGTCATATGTGTGGTGGTTTATTTCTGTGCTTTCTATTCTGTTCCATTGATGTATGTGTTGGTTTTTATGCCAGTAGTATTCTGTTTGATTACTATAGCTTTTTTTTTTTAAGATTTTATTTATTTATTTGACAGAGAGAAACACAGTGAGAGAGGGAACACAAGCTGAGGGACTGAGAGAGAGAGAAGCAGGCTTCTGGCTGAGCAGGAAGCCCGATGTGGGCCTCGATCCCGGGTCTCCAGGATCATGACCTGAGCCAAAAGCAGTCGCTTAACCAACTGAGCCATCCAGGTGCCCTATAGCTTTATTATTTATTTGAGAAAGAGAGAGAGTGAGGGAGAGCATGAGCAGGGGGAAGAAGGAGAAGCAGGCTCCCCTCTGAGCTGGCACTTCACATGGGGCTTAATCCCAGGACCCTGGGATCATGACCAGAACTGAAGGAAGACCCTCAGCTAACTGACCACTCAGGTTCCCTGAGTAGTAGGGACATTTTAACAATATTAATTCTTTCTTATTCTTTCTCAGTCCATGAGTAAAGTTACCGTCTTCCAGCATATCTTTCCATTTATTTGCATCTTCTATTACTTTCATTAGTGTCTTATAATTTTTAGTGTACACATATTTCACCTCCTTGGTTAAATTTATTTTTATGGGTTTTGTTCTTTTTGATGCAATTATAAATTATATTGTTTTCTTGAGTTACCTTTCTGAGAGTGCACTCTTAGTGTATACACACTCTTAATGAAACACAACTATCTTATGTACATTGATTTTATATCCTATAACTACTAAATTTGATTATTAATTCTAATCGTTTTTGCTGGAGTCTTTAGGGTTTCTATGTATAGTATGTCCTTTTCAAATAGAGACAAATTTACTTCTTTTTTATTTGGATTTCCATCTTATAGCATTTTCCTACTGTGTAAAGGGCTTTGTTTAAAATAACTTGAAGTAAAGATCAACTGCTGATGAATTCTCTCATTTTTTTATATGTCTGAAACCCTATTCTCCTTTAATATCTGGAAAATACTTTTGCAGCATATTGAGTTCTAGATTGACAAATTTATATTTTAGTGCTTTAAAAATTGCTCCTTTTTTGTCTTACTTGCATTGTTTCTTGCAAGAAATCTGGCTTAATCTTTTCCTTTTCTTTTCATATAACATCCCTTTTAAAATATAGCTAGCAGTAAAATTTTATTAGCTATATATACAACTATATATTCACTTGTGAAGAATACTACAGAATAAGAAACTTTGCCCTTAATCAGTTTCCCCTGATGATAACATCTTGCAAAATTGTTGTAAAATATTGCAAACAGAATATGGACATTGACAGAGTCAAGAAAAGGAAGGATGACCACATCATCCTTCAGGATATTCTTTATGACCATATCCATCTTCTGCCACCAAACAGTTCCTAAACTCTGAAAACCACCACTCTGTTCTCCATTTCAAAATCTTGTCATTTCAAAAATGACATGTAAGTAGAATCATACAGTATGTGACCTTTTGGACTGCATTTTATACTCACCATAAATTTTCTGGAAACTCATACTATCATTAGTATCTTTTGTTGTATTGCTCCGTACTATTTCATGGTATGTATATAACTTAGCTTTTATAAAGTTCAATGTTTAAACAATGAAAGGCATAGACTTTTCAGTTATTAGCTATTATAAAGTAAATTACTAAGAATTTTGTCTGCTATTATAAATTAAGTTGCTAAAACTACTTTTTATGTGAACATTAGTGTTCATTTCTCAGATAAATACTCAAAATTGTGTTTTATGGATTATAAAGTAGTCAACATAATTCATTTATAAGGAACTGTGGAACTGTTTTCCAGAATGCTTATCCCACTTAAATTCAAACTGACAATGCACAATCGATCCAATTGCTCTTCATCCTAGACAACATTTAGTGTTGCAAATTTTTTTAAGACATTCTGATTGGTATGTCATTATATCACATGTTGTTTTCAATTTGTATTCCCTTAGTAGGAAATGTGCTTATTATCATCTGTATATATTCTTTTTTACTTATTATTTATGTATTTTAAATTGCAATATAATTAACATAAGGTGTTATATTAGTTTTATGAGTATAATATAGTGATTCAACAATTCTATCCATTACTCAGTGTATATCACAATAAGTTTACTCTTAATCCCTTCACCTATTTCACCATCCTTCCACATATCTTCCCTTTGGTAACTATCAGTTCTTTGTATTTGAAGTCTGTTATTTTTTTGTTGTTGTTGTTATTTTTTTTTTAATTTGTCTCTTTTTTCTTTGTTCATTTGCTTTGTTTCTTAAATTTCACAAATGAGAGAAATCATATGATGTTTTTCTTTCTCTGACTGACTTATTTCACTGAGCATTATACACTCTAGATGACTTATGTTGTTGTATAGGGCAAGATTTCATTCTTTTTAATGGCTAGGTGTTATATATATATATATATATATATATATATTACCTTCCAATATGTATTTATACCACAGCTTTTGTATTCATCTCTCAGTGGATGCTTGGGTTGCTTATGTATTTTGATTCTTATAAATAATGCTGCAATGAACATATGAATGCATATATAGTTTCAAATTAGTGTTTTCATATTTGATGTATAAATATCCAATAGTGGAATACTGGATCATATGGTAATTGTGTTTCTTTAAATATTTTGAAGAACCTCCATACTGTTTCCCATAGTGGCTATAGCAGTTTTCATTCCCACCAACAGTGTATAAGGGTTCCTCTTCACATCCTCACCAACATTTGTTGTTTCTTATATTTTTGATGTTAGCCATTCTGACAGACTTTAGGTGATATCTCATTGTGGTTTTGATTTGCATTTCCCTGATGATGAATATGTTGAGCATCTTTTTATGTGTCTATTGGCCATCTGTATGTTTTCTTTGGAGAAATGTCTGATCATGTCTTCTGCCCATTTTTAATTGGATTTTGGGGGGGAGGGGTTTAGTATTGAGTCTTATAAATTCTTTATATATTTTATCTACTAATCCTTAATCTGATATATCATGTGAAAATATATATTCCAATTCAAAAGGTTATTTTTCAGTTTATTTTTTTCCTTGCTGTAGAGAAGCTTTTTATTTTAATGTAGTCCCAATAGTTTATTTTTGTTTATGTTTCGCCTGCCTTTAGTAAACATAGCTAGAAAAATGTTGCTATGATTGATATCTAATGCTCTCTTCTAGCATTTTTGTGGTTTCAGGTCTCTCATTTTGGTCCATAATCCAATTTGAGTTTATATTTGTGTATGGTATAAGAAAGTGTTCTAATTTCATTTTTTGTATGTAGCTTTCCTGTTTTCCCAATTATACTTGTTGGAGAGACTTATTCCAATTGCATATTCTTATCTCTTTTGTAGACTACTAATTGACCATATAATTTGGGGTTTATATCTGAATTTTCTCTTCTGTTCAGTTTTTGTATGTGTCAGTTTTTGTATCAGAACCATACTGTTTTGATTACTTCAGCTTTCTAGTATAACTTGAATTCTGAAATGTGTTTTGCTTTTCTTTTTCAAGTTCGCTTTGGCTAGTTGGGATTTTTTTTTTTTTTTTTTTGTCTCCATACATATCTTAAGATTTTTTTGTTCTAGTTCTGTTAAAAAGCTATTTTTGTTTTGATAGGAATTGCATTATAACTGCAGATTACTTTGGATAGTATGGACATTTTAACAATATTTTTCTTCTAAATCATGAGCATTGAATATTTTTCCATTTGTGTCATCTTTAATTTCTTTGATCAGTGTTTTATAGTTTTCATAGTACAAGTCTTTCACCTTGTTGGATAAGTTTATTCTTAGGCATTTTATAATTTTTGGAGAAATTGTAAGTGGATTGTTTTCTTAATTTCTCTTTTTGCTACTTTATTATTAGTATGTAGTAATGAAACAGATTTCTCTATATTGATTTTGTATCCTGTGAACTTCCTTAATTCATTTATCAGTTCTAGTAGTTATTTGGTTGACTCTTTAGGATTTTCTATATATAGTATCATGTTATCTGCAGTTAATGAAAGTATTACTTCTTCCTTACCCATTTCGATGCCTTTTGTTTCTTTTTCATGTCTGATACCTTTGGCTAGGCCTTCTGGCAGTACATTGAATATAAGTGGTGGATGTCCTTATCTCATTGCTGATCTTATGGGAAAAGTATCAATTTTTCACCATTGAGTATGATGTTCACTATGAGTTTTTCTTTCCTTTCTTTTCTTTCTTTCCTTTTTTTTTTTTTTTTTTAAGATTATTTGAGAGAGAGAGAGAGCAGGGAAATTGGTAGAGGGAGAGGGAGAGAATCTCAAGTAGGCTCCCCAGTGCATACAGAGCCTGATGTGAGGCTCAGTTTCACAACTCCAAGATCATGACCTGAACCGAAATCAAAAGTTGAATGATTAATCAACAGAGCTATCCAAGCACCCCCTCTATGGGTTTTTTATTTAAGGCTTTTATTATGTTGAGGTATATTCCCACCAAACCTACTTTACTGAGGATTTTTATCATGAGTGGATGTTATACTCTATGAAATCCATTTTCTGTATCTATTGAGATGCTCATATCATTTTTATCCTTTCTCTCATTGATGAGATGTATAACTTTTATTAATTTGTGAACACTGAGCACTTGCTTGCATCCTGGAAATAAATCCCGCTAGATCGTGGTGGTTTTCTTTTTTTAATGTACTGCTGGATTTGGTTTACTGGCATTTTGTTGAGGATTTCCACATCTATGTTTATCAGAGATAATTGGCTTCTAGTTCTCTTTTTTTAAAGTGTCTTCATCTGATTTGGTATCAGAATATTGCTATCCTAATTGAATGTTTTGAAAGCTTCCCTTTCTTTTCTATTTTTGGAATAATTTGAGAAGAATAGATATTAACTCTTCTTTAAGTATTTGATTGAATTTACATGTGAAGATGTCTGGTCCTGGACTTTTGGTTGTTGGAGTATTTTGATTACTAATTCAGTTTCATTATTGATAATTTATCTGTTTAAATTTCCTATTTCTTCTTGATTCAGTTTGGAGAAATTATGTTTCTAAGAATTTATCCATTTTTTTCTAGGTGGCCCAATTTGTTGGTATGTATTTTTTCATAATCCCTTATAATCCTTTGTATGTCTGTGCTGTTAGTTGTTATTTCTCCTTTTTCATTTCCGATTATGTTGGAGACCCCTCCCTTCTCTGTCTCTCTCTCTTTTTCTTATATTTTGGTGAGTCTGGCTAACAGTTAAGCAATTTTGTTGGTCTTTCCAAGAACCAGCTCCTGATTTAATTGATCTTTCTATTGATTTTGTTTTTATTTTTCTTTCCTTTTCTTTCTAACTTTTTTTTTTTTAAATTTCTGCTCTAATAGTTATTCTTTCTTTCCTTCTGCTGGTTTTGGGTTTTGTCTGTTCTTCTATTTCTAGCTCCTTTAAATGAAAAGTTAGATTGGTTATTGGAAAATTTTCCTGCCTCTAGAGGTAGGCCTGAATTGTTATAGCTTCCTTCTTCCAGCAGCTTTTACTACATTCCAAAGAATTTGAATTGTTGTGTTATCATTTTTATATTTTATGATTTCCTATTTGATTTCTTTTTTGGTCCCTTCATTGTTTAGTAGCATGTTATTTAACCTCCATATATTTGTGTTCTTTCCAGATATTCATTCATTCATTTATTCATTCATTCATTCATTCATTCATTTTTGTGGTTGATTTCTAGATTCACAGTATTGTGTTGAGAAAAGGTGCATGGTATTACTTCATTCCTTTTGAATTTGTTGAGACTTGCTTTGTAAACTAACTTGTGACCTATTCTGGAGAATGTTCAATATGTACTTGAAAATAATGTGTATTTCACTGTTTTAGGATGGAATATTCTGAATATTTCTGTTATATTCTTATGATCCAATGTGTCATTGAAATCCACTGTTTCCTTATTGATGTTCTGTTTTGATGAAATTCATTGAGGTAAGTGGGGTGTTAAAGTCCCCTACTATTATTGTGTTACTATCAATTACTTACTTTATGTTTGTTAATAGGTGCTTTAGCTATTTGAGTGCTCCCATATTGAGGTACAAATAATTACCACTGTTATATCTTCTTGTTGGATTGTCCCCTTTGTGATTTATAGTGTTCTTCTTTGACTCTTGTTACAGTCTTTGTTTTAAAGTCTATTTCGTCTGATAGTATTGCTACCCTGGCTTTCTCTTCACTTACATTTGCATGATAAATGATTTTCTATTTCTCCACTTTCAATCTGCAGACCTAAAATGAGCTTCATATAGGCAGCATATACATGAGTCTTGCTTTTTATCCATTCCATCACCTTATATCATTTGATTGGTGCGTTTAGTCCTTTTACAATCAAAGTAATTATTAATAGGTATGTACTTACTGCAACTTTGTTATTTGTTTAGTAGTTGTTTTTGTCATTCTTCTCTGTTCCTTTTTTCTCTTGCTTTTTGTTTCTCTAGAGAGTTGCTTGCTTTCTTTAGTGATATACTTGGATCCCTTTTCTTTATGTTTTGTATATCTATTACTGGTTTTTTGATTTGTGGTTACCATTAGGTTTATATTCAATATTCTGTGTGTATATCACTCGATACCAAGTTGTTGCTTAAATATAAACCCATGCTAAAAGCACATTTTTACTCCCACCCCACATTTTAGGGATATGGCATCATTCTTTACATCCTTTTATTTTGAGAGTCCCTTGACTGATTGTTGTAGAGAAAGGTAATTTTACTAGTGTTGTGCTTCATAATTTTCTTACTTCTTACTATCTTTCCTTTTCACTCAAACGATTCTCTTTATTATTTCTTTTTTAAAAAAAATATTTTATTTATTCAACAGAGAGAATCACAGCCAGAGAGGGAACACAAGCAGGGGAAGTGAGAGAGGGAGAAGCAGGCTTCCCGCTGAGCAGGAAGCCTGATGTGGGACTCAATCCTGGGTCTCCGGGATCATGACCTGAGCTCAAGGCAGTTGCTTAACCAACTGAGCCACCCAGGTGCCCCTCTTTATTATTTCTTAATAAAGCTGATTTAGCAGTGATGAATTCATTTAACTGTTGTTTGTCTGAAAAGCTCTTTATTCTTCCATCTATTTTGAATAATAGTCTTGCTGGATATCTTGGTTGCAGGTTTTGTTTTGTTTTTTTGTGGTT
Source organism: Spilogale gracilis (assembly GCA_004023965.1). NCBI lineage: Eukaryota > Metazoa > Chordata > Mammalia > Carnivora > Mephitidae > Spilogale > Spilogale gracilis. The sequence goes on along the minus strand of PITA01009456.1, from coordinate 51,974 downwards.
TTATTGTTTGTTTGTTTTTTAATACTTTCAGTACTTTGAATATATCATGCCACTTTCTTCTGGTCTGCAAAGTTTCTGCTGAAAAATCAGCTGATAGCTATTTAGAGTTTCCTTTATGAGTTAATTTTTTTTTTCTTTTGCTTCTTTTAAAATTCCCTCTTCATCACTGCTTTTTGCCATGTTACTTGTCTTGTTATGGGCCTTCTTTGGTTGTTTTGTTGGGGTGGCTGTCTCTCTTGGATGTGAATATCTGTTTTCTTCCCCAGATTCAGGAATTTTTCAGCTATTATTTCCTGCAATCAGTTTTCTATTCCTTTTTCTTTCTTTTCTTCTTTTGGGATCCTTATAATGCAACTGTTGTTACATTTTTGTGGTGTTGTTGAGTTCTTTTAGTCTACTTTCACTTTTTATTGTTATTTTTTCTCTCTCCCATTCACCTTGATTGCTTTCTATTACTCTGTCCTCCAGTTTGCCAATCTGTTCTGCTTCCTCTGGTCTACTATTTATTTTTTATAGTATATGTATATATTTAAATAAGTTTTATTGGGAAGAGAGACAGAGGGTAAGGGGGAGAGAAAATCTGGATGTAGAGCCTGATGTGGGGCTTGATCTCATGACTCTGAGATCATGACCTAAGCAGAAATCAAGAGTCAGACACTTAACCACTTGAGCTATCCAAGCAAACCCCTTTAGTATATTTTTAATTTCAATTGAGTTCTTCATCTCTGATTGGTCTTTTTTGTTCTCGCTCTCTTTTTTAAGGGTATCACTGAGATACATCATTCTTTTCTCATGTCCAGTGACTACCTTTTTGACAATTACTTTAAATTTTCTATCAGGCTTAGTTATCTCCATTTCATTTTGTTCTCTTGCTGTAATTTTGTCCTGTTCTTTCATTTGGGACACATTCTTCTCTCTTCGCATTTTGTCTAATTCTCTGAGTCTGTTTCTATGTGTAAGAAAATTATTTGTATCTCCAGATCTTGAAAGTAGTGGCCTTATGAAGAAGTCCTATGTTGCCCTTTAGTGTTATGTTCCTTGTTCACCAGAAGCTAATGCTTCATGGGTATCTTCTATGTATATTATGTGAATCATATTGTGAATGAACTGTGTTTGCCTTTAGTCCAGTCATCTGCAATGATGCTTTTTCCCTGTTGTGAGCAGGATTTAGTTCCTGTGTTGTTAGAAGGTCAGTTTGGGGCTGCCTTGGTCTTGATTTGGGTCATACCAAGTGTTTGCCAGAGCTACAGTTGCCTGGAACTATAGGATCCTCTTCCAGTGTTGTCCCTTGACAGGCTTTCATTTTTGGCAGGACCTGCCATCAGATCAGATGTTTGCCCCCAACTTTCTGCTAGGAACACAGTTAAACTAGGATACATGATTATCTTCCCCTCCTCCCATGGCAGAAGTCATTTCATAGTAGTGCTGATCCCTGTGGAGGCTGCTTGTGCAGTACCATGTTTGTAAAACTACTTTGGATGGAGTACTTCCAAGGTTAGGTTGATTGGGTGTGTACAAAGGAGAACAAGAGATGAGGCATGCTGTTAGCAAACTAGATGGAAAGTGTTAATACTGAGTCCCACAGCTGTTGTGTATCTTGGCTGAGGGGTGGGGAAGGGAAATGGCAACTGCTGGCTCTATTGTTCTTGGAAAACTCTTGTAAAGATCCCTATCCCTCCAGCACATATTCTGCAATTAGTTAGTAAATCTCCTTCTTGTATACCCCAGGCACTTTCCAAACTTCAGCTTCTATGCTGTGTCTCTGTGACGGGATTTATTGTGCTGACCCTTTAAAGGTGGGGACTTAGTTTCCTATTGCCCTCCAGCTCTCCCAGAGCAGACTGACTGATTTTTGAAAGTCTAGATGTCAAGTCCCACCCATTGTAAGGACTTAGAAAGTTAAGCCCCTCTGGTTTTCAAAGCCAAATATTATGGAAATTCATATTCACAGTGCTGGTCTCCTGTGCCTACTGTGCCTGTTGTGGGGTCTGCTCATTTTCCTTCTCTGTGCTTGGCGGCTCTACTTCTCTTGGAGAGTCTCACAGGTCTGACCGTGACTCTGCCCTCTCTACTTTTTCCTTTATTCAATATGGCCTCTTCTCTATGATCAGCTGTGGAGAGTCTTCTGCCAGTTTTGGGGTCACTTTCTGGGTTACTGACAGTGAAATGGGTGTTATCCGGGTGTATCTCTACAAGTAAGTGAGCTTAGAATCTTCCTACTCTGTCATCTTCCCCAAAAGTGCATCTGTATATCTTAAGTGAAAGGTCTATTCTTGTCTCTTGCTCATTTTCTGATGAGATTATTTGCATTTTTTTATATTTAGGTTTAAATTCTTTCTATATTTTAATTACTACTTTAATCCTTTTTGAGTTATATGGTTTGCATATATTTTATCCCAACCTATTGCATGCTATTTTAACTTCTTCACATGGTCTTGTTGCAGAGTAAAAGCTTTCATTTTAATGAGATGCAATTTATCAATTTCACCTTTATAAATTAAATTTCTGCTTCAAATATAAGAATTATTTGCCTATCCCAAGATCACAAATATAATTCTATTATTTTCATAAAACAATTATAGTTTAGTATTTTATATTTAATCTAGATATAAAAAATATACAATTTTGTATGAGGTCTGAGATTTAGGCTGAGATACATATTTCTGCCTACAGGTTCCAATACTATTTGTTGAAATGTCTTTCCTTCCTCCACTGAATTATTTTAGGACCCAAGTGTCAAAATTAGTTGGAGAAATATGTCTGGGTCTATTTTAGAGTTCTCCCTCCTGATCCATTGATCTACGAGTTTATTCTCTCCTTAGTACCACACTGTCTTTATTATTGTAGCCACAGATAATACACACACACACACACACACACACGCGCGCGCGCGCGCACACACACACACACACACACACACACACAGATTCTCCTAGTATTGTCAGAAATACTCCTGGTTGAATCAGGGGAGGAATAATCCTACTTGTGCTGTCTTTCATTGCTGAGTTGGGGGAAAGGAAATGCTAAGTCAGGGTTTTTTTCTTGTGTTGAGCAGGGGGATGTGAGGACATTCTAACACTGTTGTTCTTCCAGTCCTGGGGTTCTTTGCCTTACTACCTTTCAGAATTCTCTTTGATTGTCTTTTGTATTATTTCCTTGGTTTATTGTTGCATTTCATGCTATACATCATTCTGTCCATGCCAGAAATAAACATCCTTTTTGTTAGCTCGTTGGCATTTTAAATTCTGTCCATCAGTTGTTTAGCTTTAGTCAACCTTCTTTCTCAGAAAGAACAATGATTGGAACAACAAGTAATTGCAGGACTTGCCATTTACAAGTACGTTACTTTTGAATGTTTGAAGGATAGACTGTTTTCCTCAAGAATACGAAATTAGTTCATTTGACTATTTATCACATGAGCTCACGTTATTTCCTTTTTTTCCTGTATTTTTAAATTTAGTAATAAACACTTAGTTTTAAATGTAAATTGCCTTGTTTTATTTCTACAATCAAAATTAATTTCTCATTTCCTACTATCCAAACTGTGAGTATATTAATCATCTTAAAATAGCTGTTCTTTTTGATAGACAGTCTAAATTTCAAAGACTAGAGTTACTTACTAATTAATAACGGAGGACAGAAACATATAACTTGAAAGAGCAAAGAAATTTTATTTCTGCCCTGTGATGATAGTATTATCAACATACTGCTTTTAGATGAAGCAATAAAAATATTTCATAACCTGACTTAGAACAAATGAAACAGGGTTGTAAAGTGAATTTCATTAAAAGTACTTATTATTTCAAGTCCACAACTAGAGAAATGATGAAGTTCTACTTAAGGTGTAGACATTGCAGGTATGGAAATAACCCTCTTTATTTCAGTAAATTATTACTATAAAAATGATTATTTAGTATATAAGGGCTCTTATTTTATGACACTTGTACCCTGCCTGTCTCTGCCTGAATGCAAAGAGACATGGTTAGACAGTTAGTCAAAGTTTCATCAAGAGTAGAAGGCAATGTTTGCAAATATATATGTCATAGACTTACTAACCTAAAAAAAGTTTTCTCAGTATTTGTCTCTATCCATTATATAAATATATAATGCATGGAGCTTTTGGTCAGTTTTGGAAAGAGTATCTAAGAGAGTCTTTATTTTAAGCATTTACACACAAACTTTTTAGGGAATAATTTTAAAGTTTGCTATTTAATAAGAAAAAAAACTAAAAATTTTATGAGAAACTGCTCTATAGGTTTATTAAAGAATCCCCTCAATATTTCTACAGTCTATTCAATTTGAATTATATCAAATTGTACTTGTTTATGAACTCTGGTATTTTTGGCTAGATCTATATGCACTAAAATAGAACTAGAGGGAAGTCAGGGCACCTGGGTGGCTCAGTTGGTTAAGTGACTGCCTTCAGCTCAGGTCATGATACTGGAAACCCGGGATCAAGCTCCACATCGGGCTTCCTGTTCGGAGGGAAGCCTGCCTCTCCCTCTCTCACTCCCCCTGCTTGTGTTCCCTCTCTGGCTATGTTTCTCTCTGTCAAATAAATAAATAAAACCTTAAAAAAAAAAAAAAAAAAAGAACTAGAGGGAAGTCTCTTGAACCATACAAGGACACATGGATCCAACAACACAAATATTCTTAAATCTCTCACTTTTAATTAACATAACTCAGTACACTGTTGGTTTTTTTTTTTTTTCACTATGCTTGTGCCTCAGCAGATTTTCCTAATTACTTATATTCCAAAGTGTATATTCTATCTCTGCAATTAGAATTGACACTCAAGATTATGCTATTCAAATTTTAATCTTTTGAACCCCCATATTACACATTATTAAAATATATACTCATTTTTCTCATATATCTGATACAATTAACAATACATAATATCAGATCCATTTGATATCTTATTACCTATAACCAATTATGCCATATTTAGCTACTGCATAAGGTTGATTCTTTTACTGAAGATATCTTCTTCTTCTTTTTTTAATATTCAATTATTTCATTTTAGAGAGAGAGTGTGAGCAGAAGGGGAGGGAGAGGAAAGAGAGAATCGCAGACAGACTGCCTGCCAAGCTGGAGCCTGACTTGCGGGGACTCAAAGTGGGGCTAAATCCTAGGACCTTGAGATCATGACCTGACCTGAAACCAAGGTCCAAGGCCCAAATGACTGAGACACCCAGGCACTCCCATTTACTGATTATTTCTAAGAGCAAAAGGAAACTATTGTTATTGAGTGCAATTCCAAGCAACAGTTTAGAAGGTTTAAAAAATAAAGTTCAAAGGTACTCCTTTGCTAAAGGAGTCTTAAATAAAGTTATATTGATGATAATGGCATGACACCCTTTTCATTGAAGCACAATTGGAACAGTGTTAAGCACAAAATAGCTCAGTTATCCAGGGCAGAGTATCTTTTTTATGGATAGGGCAGTATCTTAACATTTCATATTTTTCTATATTTGTCCATATAGCATCTTGATACAAAGTATATATTACTACTGAGGGGTATGTGGGTGACTCATTCACTTAAGTGTCCAACTTTTTTTTTTTAAGATTATATTTATTTATCTGAAAGACAGAAATACAGCTAGAGAGTGAACACAAGCAGAGTGAGTGAGAGAGGGAGAAGCAGGCTTCTCGCTGAACAGGGAGCCTGATATGGGGCTCGATCCCAGGTCTTTTTATCATGACCTGAGCTGAAGACAGTCGCTTAACCAACTGAGCCACCCAGGCGCCCATAAGTGTCCAGCTCTTGACTTCAACCCAGGTCTTGACCTCTGAATTGTGAGATCAAACCGGACATTTTTTTTGGACATTTTTTCCCAGTATCCAATATGTTATGGTCCAAATAGCTTGTAAAATATGATGAAATGACTTATGGAAAATAAAAATATTAAGGGTATATCAAATACAGTCACAAATCTTTTTTTTTTTTTTTTAAGATTTTATTCATTTATTTGACAAAGAGAAACACCACCAGAGAGGGAACACAAGCAGGGGGAGTGAGAGAGGGAGAAGCAGGCTTCCTGCCGAGCAGGGAGTCCCCATGCGGGGCTTGATCCCAGGACTCCAGGATTATCACCTGACCCGAAGGCAGTCCCTTAACCAACTGAGCCACCCAGGTGCCCCTACAGTCACAAATCTTAATATTAGAATCAATAGACATAAAACATTTCAGTAAATATACTCAGAATAAACATAATATAGGAAGAATGAAAAGTTACATAAAAAATATAGATTTTTATTCAGTGTATATAGATATTTATTTCAAATAATCAATTTATATATATTATTTGTTTTTACACTTATATGTAAACAAAAGCTATGACTAAATTAGTGATTTGCCATATTTATCCTAAATATGTGAATTGAGTTTGCATTCTGCTTCTAAATCTATCTGCTGCTATAGTTTGGATTGATAACCCTGCTAGTCTCAAAAAAATATTTATCTCAACTATTACATTTTCTTTTATTACAGTAGTACTAGAGAAGCCTGTTTCATAATAAAAAGATGATGTGAAGTAAGAGAAAGTGAATTGATGAAGATAAAGCAATTTTAAACATAACATAACCATACTTGGGTTAGTAATTTTAAACTTTGTTCTAAAATGATGTAAATGATGGGGCACTTGGGTAGCTCAGTTGGTTAAAGCATCTGATTCTTGATTTTGGTTCAGGTCATGATCTCAGGGTAATTAGACTGAGCCCTGTGTTGGGCTTCATGATCAGCATGAATTGTGTCTGTTCCTGTCCCTCTGCTCCTTCCCCTGCTCTCCCTCTCTTTCTCTCATTCTCACTCTCTCAAATAAAGTCTTAAAAAATTAAAAATAAATAAATAAAATGATGTAAATGATGCTATATTTAGATTTTCAAATTAATATTAGATCCTTTCTCAGTAGAGAGTTCAAGTCATCCTGTATACTTGTAATTAAAATCATCTTTGAATGATTGAATTACTTTTCTATACTTGAAACATATTACAGCCCCATGTATTTCCTATGCATGGAACATTTTTGGTGATAAATAAAATGAGAAATATCAAAATTTTAAAGATTTTATTTATTTGACAGAGAGAAACACAGCCAGAGGGGGAACAAAAGCAGGGAGAGTGAGAAAGGGAGAAGCAGGCTTCCTAGATAAAAGTTTTTAAAATAACTCAAGTATGGGGCACCTGGGTGGCTCATTTGGTTAAGCAACTGCCTTCAGCTCAGGTCGTGATCCCGGAGACCCAGGATCAAGCCCCACATTGGGCTCCCTACTCCGTGGGAAGCCTGCTTCTCCCTCTCTCACTTTCCCTACTTGTGTTCCCTCTCTGGCTGTGTTTCTCTCTGTCAAATAAATAAAATCTTTAAAAATAAAATAAAATAACCCAAGTATGGTTATGTTATGCTTAAAATTGTAATATTAAAATAAGTAAACTATACTTAACAAAACTTTTCTCAACAGAACTTTATAACAGGTTTCCATGTTAACATGTCATGAAGAGAATAATCAGAAAATACATTAGATTTTTATAATTAACCATTTTTAATATATCACTCAACACATTGTAGAGGTCAACTGATACTTTATTTTTCTTAATGTGACTTTCTCAATGACAAGAGTAATTCATTGATTTATATCTTGGTACTATTACCTTCATTTGGATAATGACATCAGACTATTTTTCTGTCATTGAACTGCATTATTACCACATACTCATACACAAAATTTAAACTCCATATTATATTTGTTGATAATATAGTCATTCAAATTTGTAATTATTTTAAAGTAGACTTGAAAGATAATATTTTTTCTTTCTCATTCTTTTCTGAAAATTCATTCAACTTGTTTAAGCAAATATGTTGATGCACTGATTCTTTGTTTTTGAAATTATTGGTTTTACATGTAAAAACTCCTTACATTTGATGTTTAAATTGCTTTCAGTATGACTCTGAGAATAACACACTGTGATTTTAGCACTACAAACTGATAGCTATAAAACTGAACTCAGAGCTAACATTCTTTTATGATTTTTGGAAAGTCATTAAGAGATTTTATCCTAAATTTCTCATCATGAGATTTTTTCCCTTTTTTTTCTTTTTTATTTTCCTTTTACTGTCTCTGTATGAAAAGATGGATGTTAGTAGAAGTATTGCGATAATCTTATCACAATATATGTATATCAGACTATCATGATGAAGGGCAAGATGGCAGAGAAGTAGGAGATCATGTTTCAGCTGGTCCCCTGAAGTAAGCTGAATATCTACCAGAACACCCTGAACACCCATAAAATCAGCCTGAGATGTAAAATTATATACTTCTGGATCTCTACGAGGGCAGAAGACCATCAGTGGAGAGGTAAAGCAGAATGGAAGCACTAGGACTGATTTCTGAGAATAAACAGAGGAGGGAGGGAGCCACCAGAAGTAACCCATTGGAAAGTAATACCCCAATACAAAAGTGCTTGGAAACCAGCATCAACTTGCAGTCTGGTTAAAAGCACTCAAACAAACAAACAAAACCTCCAAAACAAAGGGTCTTAAGGGGCAACTTGTGAAATCAGGCAGCCCTGAGCATGGACCTAAGCCCACAGTTCCAGGATAGTCACAGCTTGAGAGAGCCTGGCAGGAACTTCAACCCATAGTTCCTGAGTATGTGGCTTTCCACTGGACCACCTTTCAGGCTTGGGCACATCCCCACCACTGCCTGAGAGAGCCTGGCACAGGCTCCTGATGGAGGTCCCTCAGCCTGCAGCCTCCCGTGACCTGAGCTACCGCTGGGTCTGAGGACACCCAACATGGGCATGGGCTCCACACAGCAGTCCCGTAATGGCAGCCATTGGGATTGGGTTCCCTTGGACCAATATCGCTCTCGATTTTGGTGACGCAGGGGTGCAGAGACAAGCAGGGGCCTCGGGCTACCACTGTGACGGTGACTGGGAGTGTGCACCACCCCTGTGAGGTTGTGGTATTCAGCGGAGTTTGCAGAGGGGGACTTTGTGTGTTTTGGACTATCCAGAGGGGAACAGACTGAGGTTTCTCTCTGGGGCAGAGGTCTGGGTGTGGACAGTTTATTAATACTTTGAAAAGCTGCAAAAAGCTGAAAGAACAAAAACCTTCAGAGAATCACTGAAAAACAACAAAATGGGCAGGCCCCTCCACCAGAAGACAAGCCAAAAGAACAAGAGGACAACCACCACAGGGTCCTCATAAAACCATAAAACACCAACATCAGGGAAAAACAATGTATTAAGCTCCTAGTACTCTCCCTAAACCCATATATTTCATAATACAGCTTTCCTTTTCATTTTTTTAAAATTTGTTCTCATGATTCTTGTTCTTTTGTTTTTTGAACCTATTTATCATTACAATTAGATGTTTAATACAACATATTCCATAATAACTTTTTAACTTGAAGTTTTTTTCACACATATACCTGTGTTTCTTTCTTCTTTTTAATTTTTAATATACATATAGATATAAGCTTGAAGGTAATACCTTTCCCTATTCAATACTACTCCTATACAACCCATGGAATGGGAGAAGATATTTACAAAAGATAACTACAGACAAAGGGCTGATATCCAAGATCTATAAAGAACTCCTCAAACTCAACACCCACCACAAGATAATCATGTCAAAAGACAGGTAGAAGACATGAACAGACACTTCTCCAAAGAAGACATACAGATGGCTAACAGACACATGAAAAAATGCTTATCATCATTATCCATCAGGGAAAATCAAATCAAAACCACATTGAGATACCACCTTACACCAGTTAGAATGGCCAAAATTAACAGGACAGGAAATACCAAGTTTTGGAAAGGATGTGAATAGAGAGGAACCCTCTTACATTCTTGGTGGGAACGCAAGTTGGTACAGCCACTTTGGAAAACAGTGTGGTGATTCCTTAAAAAATGAAAAATAGAGCTACTCTATGACCTTGCAATTGCACTACTGGGTAATTACCCCAAAGATACATATATAGTGAAAAGAAGGGCCGTATGTACCCCAATGTTCATTGCAGCAATGGCCACAATCACCAAATTGTGGAAAGAGCCAAGATGTCCTTCAACAGACAAATGGATAAAGAAGATATGGTTCATATATACAGCGGAATATTACCTCTCCATCAGAAAGGATGAATGCTCAACTTTTGTATCAACATACATAGGACTGGAGATTATGCTGAGTGAAATAAGCCAAGCTGAGAAAGCCAATTATCATATGGTTTCATGTATTTGTGGGACATAAGGATTAACCTGGAGGACATTAGAAGAAGGAAAGGAAAAGTGAATTGGGGTAAAATCAGAGAGGGAGATGAAGCATGAAAGACTCTGGACTCTGAGAAACAAACCAAGAATTTTGGAGGGAAAGGGGATGGAGTGATGGGTGAGCCTGGTGGTGGGTATTAAGGAGGGTACATATTGCATGGAGCACTGGGTGTGGTGCAAAAACAATTAATCTTGGAACACTGAAAACTAAAATAAAATATATTTAAAAAGACTATCATGATGAATGCCTTAAACTTACACAGTGATGTATGTCAATTAATTTTAAATAATTAAAAATAACCAAATAGTTTTTAGAATTGATACCAAAAGCAAGATCTATAAAAAAAGGGGTGCCTGGGTGGCTCAGTTAGTTGAAGTTCTGTCTTTGGCTCAGGTCCTGATCCCGGAGTCCTTGGATCAAGCCTCATGTCCGGCTTTCTGCTCAATGGGGACCCTGCTTTTCCCTTGCCCCCTGTCTCATGCTCTCCCTCTCTCATAAATAAATAAAAATCTTAAAGAAAAAAAAAAAGATCGGGGCACCTGGGTGGCACAGTCGTTAAGCATCTGCCTTCGGCTCAGCTCATGATCCCAGTGTCCCGGGATCAAGCCCTGCATTGGACTCCCTGCTCAGTGGAAAGCCTGCTTCTCCCTCTCTCACTCCTCCTGCCTGTGTTCCCTCTCTAGCTGTATTTCTCTCTTTCAAATAAATAAATAAAATCTTTTAAAAAAAATCTACATAATAAAACTTATGGGGTGCCTGAGTGGCTCAGTCAGTTAAGTGTCTATCTTCAGCTCAGTTTATGATCCTGGAGTTCCTGCCTGAGCAGGGAGCCTCCTTTTCCCTCTCCCTCTGCCGCTGCCCCTGCTTGTGCGCTCTCACGCTCTCTGTCAAATAAATAAATAAAATATTTTTTTTAAAAGAAGAAAATGTATATATTGGATCCAAAATAAAAAACTTTTTCTCTGGAACAAGAACATGTAAAGTGATAACAATATAAGCAATGGACTGGGATAAAATGTATGAAAATCATATATCCAACAAGAATGAGCTTCTATCATTTATTTTAAAATTGTCAAAAATCAACCATTAAAAGACAGCAGTCCAATTACAAAAAAGGAAAAAGACATGAACAGATATTTTATCAGTGAGGTTTTACAGATGTCATATAAGTAGATAAAAAGATAGCATCACTAGCCATTAGGGGGATGTAAATTAAAACTACCATCAAATATGATGAAATATCTTAGCTAAAATAAAAACAAATAAAATAGGCAAGGGTGCAGACAAGGACGTGGAGAAACCGAATTACTCATACATTATTGGTGGCGATGTAAAATGGTATAGATAATCTGGAAAACAGTTTGGAATTTTCTTATAAAACTAAACAAAAAGTTTCATATGATCCAGCATGCGCTCATGGACATTTATCCTTGGGAAATGAAAATTTATGTTCAGCCAGATATCTGCACACGAATGTTCACAGAAGCTTTATTCATAGTAGTCAAAAACTGGGGGAAACCTACAGATGTCATTCAAGGAGTGAATGGATAAACAAACTACTGTGCAGTCATACTGTAAATATACTGCTCAACAGTAAAAAGGAACAAGCTATTGATACACAATTGTATAAATTCCCAGGGAATAATGCTGTATGGAAAAAAGCTAATTACAAGGTCACATTCTGTAATCACTTTCTAAATTCCCAAATTAGAGAACTAGTGAGCAAAATAATGATTGTAAGAGGTATAGGGAGCTGGTATGGGAGGCAGGCTGGTGTGATTATAAGGGAACAGTGAGTATTCTGTGGTCCTGTTGTGTTCTGAGTTTGGATACAATGTAGTTTAAGGCAAGAATAATAGCAAGTTTTGCTTAACTAGCTCACTTCCTTTACCTATTAAGTATTTCAGAGAATTTATTATTTCCCAAGAAAAGTTCCAGGGGGGGAAGAGTCAGTAGAGTGTCATTAATACTGAACGGGAAAGGACTTTATTTCATCCAGGTATTAAACTCAAGGCAAGTCTACATGCCTCTATCTAAATTTGTATCTAGCTCTATTTCTATTTCTGGGTTTGCCTCCGAGGGCTATTATAAAGTACCAAAAATTGGGTAGTTTACAATAACAGAAATGTATTCTTTCACAGTTCTGGAGTCTAGCAATCCAAAATCAAGGTGGCAGCAGGGCCATGCTGACTCTGAAGGTGCTAGGGAAATTCTTTATTGCCTCTTCCTACTTTCTAGCAGTTGTGGGCAGTTGTTGGCATTCCTTGCTTATAGCACCATCACTTCAATCTGTCTCCATCTTCACATAGTCTTTTCCTTGTGTTCATATCTGTGTGTCTTCACCTGGAATTCTCATCTTTGTATATCCATGTCCAAATTCCCCTCTTTTCATAATGGTACCAGTCATAGGGTTAGAATGCACTCTAATCCAATATGAACTTAACTTGATAAGATCTGCAAAAACCTTATTTCAAAATAAGGTTACATTTACAATTACTAAGGATTAGGGCTTGAATGTAACCTTTGAGGGAATACCATTCAAGCCACAACTCTATCCATCTATCTATCCATCTATTTTTTGGTCCATCCAATCATCCATCTGTCTTACTACCTATCTTTATCTAATCTACCTGGCATTAGAGTTAGAGTAAAAGGAAAAAGAAAAGATGAGTGTCTCAGGGACACATATTAGCATGTTTATTGAAATTGAAAAATGAAGTCAGTTATTTTTTTACCATAAATCTGATATGAATGATTAGTTTTACAATGAAAATTGACATTTCAATTAAGATGAATGTGGTCATTGTACTATAAGTTTCGATTAGTTTAAATATCTTGATAAAAAATATCTTTAAAGCATGTGAGAAGATAAAAATGTCCTGCTGTGCCCTTTGCTATTGTTAATCCTTCATTTGTTCTGAATAACCTTTATCACCTGTATTCCTTATATCTATATTTTAAATCTACACAGTTTGGGCCCCATATTTCTCATTTTACTTTATATTCATCCATTTATCTGATCCTTGGCATCTTTAAAGGCACTATTACTAACATAATATGAGGCTTGCCACAGAAAATATTTTTCTTTGATTGTGCTTTTCCATTGGGCCTAGTATTCTTTTTCTAATCACTGCAAAATTATTTATGGGATCCAAGTGTATCTTTTATTTTAGTTTATTTATTTTTTAAAAACATTTTATTTATTTATTTATTTATTTGACAGAGAGAGAGATCACAAGTAGGCAGATAGGCAGGCAGAGAGAGAGGAGGAAGCAGGTTCCCTGCTGAGCAGAGAACCCAATGCAGAGATCAGGTCTTGATCGCAGGACCCTTAGGTCATGACCTGAGCTGAAGGCAGAGGCTTTAACACACTGAGCCACCTAGGTGCCCCAACTGTATCTTTTAATGTTTGTATTCTTTTGACTAAGAATAATCCAGTCCCTTTATTTATTGTTTTATCCAGTGTTGGAGGGTGCCTTAATCTCCTCTCTGGCCTCCCATTCTTTTCTGTCTAGTCATGTCTGAAATTATATTCTTTATATTCATGTCTTAAAATGTTAAAAATATTAGAGAACTCCATTAACTAAATTTCTGTATCTGAAAGTCATTCAGCATGGAAAGGAGGGACAAACTAGAGCAGACTCTTTTCCTGTGGGAGTTGTTCTAGAATCAAGTGCAGTTGACTTTTTTTTTTCATTCCGTTAGCATATAAAACATCTAATTAAGCTGAAGTCTATGTTCCTCCAAATTTCAACTTATAAAATTATTTTTGTGATACAAACTAAATTTTTTTTAAAGGTTTTATTTATTTTACAGAGAGAAACACAGCCAGAGAGGTAACACAAGCAGGGGGAGTGAGAGAGGGAGAAGCAGGCCTCCTGCCAAGCAGGGAGCCCGATGTGGGACTCGATCCCAGGTCTCCGGGATCATGACCTGAGCTGAAGGCAGTCGCTTAACCAAATGAGCCACCCAGGCACCCCCAAACTAAAAATTTTTATATTAAATACACTAAGACCTATTTCTTCTAGGTCCAACCATATTTTCATCTAAATAGCATGTAGAGAGGTATAAAAAAGAGATAGACCCCTTGGTAGATTCTACTCATGCTGGCTTTTGTGTTAGACCCCTGCCACCTGATTTTTTTGATCAGTGCTTTGCCAGCCTTCTCCACTTAGGGGAGCTAGTGGCAAGAATTGAAGCATTTCTGAATAAGGCTGAACTTTCTTGGTTTGGAGGATAGAGTATACATAAATTAGCTATATAGAAACACTGATGACATCATCAGTGGGCATTATTTTGGATACTTCCCTGAAAAGAAATTTAAAAGAACAATAATGTTATCAACAACTGTCTACAGAATAATAATAGTGAAGGGTGTACTGAGATTCTAGTATATTGCTACAACTCAAAGGTATCTATGATATTTATTTATTTATTTGTTTGTTTATTTATTTATTTATTTATTTTGTACCTATGATAGTTAATCTTATTTCATGAAGACATAAAGCTGTGTGCAATAAATAAATAAAATTAAAATAAAAACTAAAAAGTACTGATAATATTTTAAAACTATTAACATTGAAATAGTAAATCTGGACACAAAGAAAATCCAGACAAGAAGAAATGTAAATCTTCACAAAAGAAAGTGAAGACCAATTGCATAAGAATAAAATTATGCAGATTAGAATAACCAGTATATTTTACAGGCCAAATTAAAGCAATTAACTAAATAATATTCATAATCATAAAAAACCTGTCTAGTTTTAAAGGAAACAATGTTTTCTAATATTGATTTTTAAATAAAATATTTCATATGTGACATTTTTTTAGAGAAGATACTGGGTGATACAATGCCCACTTGCCACAAAACCATCTTTAAACAGGTACAGTAAGAGATTAAATGTGGTTTATTTCCTATAACCTGAAATAGAAATCAAAGAAAGAAGCATTAAAATGAAATTCTGTAAAGGATATTCTGGTAAGTATATAATACTATTGCCCCAAAATCTATGACAGATGTAGGAGGTAACTCATCTATAGTACTAAATGTTTACATAAAAATTGGCAGAAAAACATTATTTCCTGGCTCAATCCTACTTGCTAGATCCATGTAGCCATGTTCTACCCTGGCCCTGTTTTTAGCACCTGAGAGATGGAGGAAGACATTTTTACATTCACGCATTCATTAGTTGTATGCCCAGAGTGCCTGGGATGGTCCTAAATGAAGCCTGCAATTTCAGGATAATTATTAATATTCCTCCTTTTTTTATCCTCAGAAGTGCCCAGGTTTGGGTGATAAATTGTATTTTCATATTCTTTTTACATAGGTTTGTGTTGCAACTCTGTATCTTAAGCCTGGTAATTACCATCTCAAGTATTTTTTCAGTCTAATCACTGTTGCACCACATGCAGGTGTCTCCTTCTGATTGAGGGAGAAGAAGGCAAGCTGAGGGCAAAGCATAAGCTAACACCCTGCAAGGACCCTTCCAACACCCACACCCCCTGTGTGGGATATGTGTGACATTTCTCAGGCACTCCTGGCTGCCCTAGAACAAAGGAAAGGGAAAAATGGTTAACTGACAGAGATCACAGTCATGCAGGACATGAGTATCCATCAGTTTGCAACTATGTTAATGATTTTAGAGATAAAAGCAATTTTATCAATCCCAAACATCCAGAGACCCGTAGATTCAATTTCCTGGACCCCTAACATCACCCTCTCCTCCACAGGATAGAAAAATCTTCTAAATTAGTCACTCCTCACAACTCTAGTGCAGATCTTTCTGCCCACGGGTTCTGCCCCTGTGCTTTAATTAAACCACCTTTTGCACTAAAGACATCTCAATAATTCTTTCTTGCCTTCGTCTCTGAACTCCACAGCTTCAAACCACATCACTTCCAATTCATTTTTGTTATCACTTGATAGCACATAAAGACACTATTCTACTTTGATCACCTCTTTGATCTGTAAACTTAAACAAGTCACCTACTCTCTCTATGACTTGGTTTACTTCCCTATAAAATAGGCAGAACAGCTGTATCTACCAGTAACTATGGGGGAAGGGGAGTTCACACATGGAAAACAGTGGGAAGCTGAAACTCAATTAACAAGCTGCCAGAGGAAGCCCTCTCTGTTACTGTTTTAGTTTCTTTCTTGGCTTCAACCAGTCTGAATCAGTTTCCAGGTTTGGGTTTTCTTGAAATGTTTCTTAACTTGTAGCCCATATTCCCAGTGTCCTCTAATGTCACATCCTGAACCTGCAGCCCAGATATGCTCTTCTCAAAACTTAGGGGAGGTTCTCTCTGGGAAACTAAAGCGACTCAAGATGAGAAAATCCTCAAGTGCACTGTGCCACAGAAGGGAGAGAGTGCTGAGGTTTTCTTCCCTCTAATGCTGAGGTTTATGCAAAAGTTACAATTTTAGAGAGGAATTATCTTCCTAAGGAATGGAAAAATGAAGCAGAAATATAAGGTGACAACCTGAGTCAATATAACAAAAAGGATAAACACGGAGGGATTTCAGAGGCCAAGAATCTGCAATATGGTTTAAACTTGACTCACAAAATAAGCAGTCTACATCCAGCCAAATGTATCCCAATCTTCATAAGCAGGTGAGACCAAAGCTGTCATGTAACTTTGTGCCTATTGAAACTTGAGTTATAAGTCAGACAGTTGAAGCCTGCCTTTGTGAAAATATGAGAAAGTGTCGGCTGGATCTCTAGCAATTACCAACTGCTCGTTTCTTATTAATGATAATGTCATTATTTATTAAGGCATATTCAAAACTAAAATGAAAATCACACATGGGAAGTATTTATAACATAAATAATAGACAAGGGGGAAAGAATTTGGCAAATGGATAAATTAAACATGGATTTTGCTGGTAAGAAAACTGTACCAATACTAAAAAGTAAACAAGACACATCTGGATAATTAAAAATAAAATCTTGTGAGGCAATATAAAGAGGGTGAATATTATGTAAATTTTTTTCCAGTACATCTCTGAAATCATACTCTGGATATGTCCTGCTGAGATTGGCGGAAATCCAGACATGGGCCTTTCATGTCAATCTGCAAGGGACAAATATTGGGAGAGGCAGATATAATAAGAGGAATTAAAATGAAGATGTAAGTCAGCTGTATGAAAACAAAACAAAACTTGTGTGTGTGTGTGAATTTTGAGATCCTTTGTCCCTCTTGACCAGCTTTGAGAATTCTAAACCCCTTTTCTGCCAAGAAGTTAACACATCCAAGAGGGCAGGTGACTCCTGGGCTGACATTGCTATTGAGCAAAGGTGAATAGCCTGCAGCAGCAACAGGATCCTGACACTGAAGTTAAAAACCTATCATTGTAAGTCTCTAAGGACTTAGCCCAATAAACTGTTCCATTTGTCAATTAGACAGAAATAGCTCATTCGTTCTGGCACTGTATGAAAAATTAAAGAAAATGAAAAGAATAAGCCTACAATATAATGATTCACATATTTGTCACTGCTTGGTTAAGGTATATAAGCTGGCATATAAAACACAAGTTATGATGTTAAGATGCCTGAAGTTCTCAGATGCAGTCTATTTGAGAGTAATTTCAGCAATAATTTTAGATCTAAGAAATAAGTGATAGCCTTTTTTTTTTTAAGTTAGTAAAATCGACTGATCAGCTCTATATAACTGTCATGTTTAAATATTTCTCTAAGGTATGATATTAAAGTGATCCTAAAACTTGTCTACTATTAACAATGAATACCATTTTAGTACCATTCCTAAATGGATCATGTACCGAGTGTTTATTACTTGCCACACAGTATACTAAGTACATTCAAATAGTATACCAAATATAGTATGTGACATATCTAATTACATACTAACAAAACCAAGTGAGATAGGTAATATTATCACTCTTTTTATAGAGTAGAAAACAGGCTTCAAGAGTTATCAAAACTATTTAAAGAAGAAGAGATTGTTAATAACTGGCAGAGACTCTATTTGAACTTAACTACAGGCTAAAAAAATAAAATCTATCATACCAATATCACAGACACTGACGATAAACCAACCAACCTGCCTCAAGCCTTTCCTCGCACAGTTGGGCATATTTTGTACCAGAAAAAAATACATTAAAGAATTATGTTTACCCTCTTATTACTTAGTGGTAAGAAAAGTAAATCAGTCCCAATATTTTGAAGACTAAATTATGAAAAGATAATGCATGTACACAGAGAAGTCACATATCTGTTCAACTTTTACCTTATGTCAGTTTATTGGCAGGATCATTGTTGAGACATGTAGTGAGGGAGAGAGAGATTTATCTAAGGATCTCTACAGAAAGGAAGAGCATAAGAAACATGAGTGCACAGTTTCTTATGGTTCATCTCCCCCTCCGATTTCTCCCCCTTCATTTTTCCCCCTTGTGGTGGGTATTAAGGAGGGCATGTATTACATGGAGCACTGTTGTTATTTGTAAACAATGAATCTTGTGAACGCTACATCAAAAACTCATGATGTACTGTATGGTGACTAACATAATTAAAAAAAAAAGAAATGTAAGTGAGGCAAAGGAATTTTTTTTAGTAATGTTATGTTCTTATTTTTAGTTGTTGTAATAGATAACTGTTCAAAATAATAATAGTGATGTATTTGGTGATTATAACTTTATAGCCTATGAGTAAAAGAAATGAATGACAGCAATATTGCATGGAATGAGAGGGAAGAATGGAAATAACTTGTTATTATATGGTACTTGCTGTGAAGTGGCATAGTATTACTTGAAAGTTGACTTGAATTAGTTGTAAATGTATATTGCAAACTCTAGGGCAACCACCGAACAAAGTCGAAAAGTAAGGATAGTTCATATGCTAAGAAAAGAAAGGAGATGGAATCTTACAAAATGGTCAGTGGGAAAGATTAAAAATTAAATGGAAAATGGAAAAAGAAATAAGTGAAAATGCTAGAAATAAAAAGTATCATTACTAAAGTTAAGTACTGCATTTAAACAGTAGATTAACAGGAGAAGAAAAGATGTTTGAATCTGAAAGCAAGTCAATAGGAAATATTTCTTTTAAGTCACAATGGAAAAATGATAATATATAGAAAATACTCTAATATAAATGGGAACAGTAAGAGGACTAAGAGATGCATTACTGGAGGACCAGAAGCTGAGGGAGGGTAATGTGGCAGCAAAACACTCGAGGTTAGACTGCTCAAGATTTTCTAAAGATGACCAAGGACTTAAAGCCATAGATACAAGTTCCACGAACCCAAGCAGGATAAATGCAGAAAGAAAGATATCAGCCCTCTACATATGCACAGAAAAATTCCTAAGAACCAAAGAAAAAAAGCTATATTTTAAGATAATTGTTTTTTTTTAATTGGTTTCTTAATCCACCCCCTCTTCCTATGTCCACATATTATTGAAATAACATTAAACACACAAATCAATTTGGAAATAGATAATAACTTTACAATGTTGGATCTTCTGATCCAGCAGCATAACAGATACTACATACTGCATATGTAGTAACATATGCAGGTCTCCTTTCATTTATTTTCAGTGCAAAATTCTTTAGACTGAATAAGATACACTACAAGCAATATGATACATATAAAAGGCATACATTGCCTATAAGAACATGGATACTTTGAACATAAAAGGATGGGAAAAGCTCTACAATACAATTATGAACTTAAGAAAAATCTGGTATATGGATCATAACCCAATTAGACTTTCAGTTATAAAGTCTGGGTAGATATGAGGAAATATATTCTGAAATTATAAAAGGATAAATCAGGCAGGCATATATTTTAATTCTCAGTGCATATGCAACTAATGATAGAGTTTTAAAGTACAAAAGCAGATAATATGGCGTTTGTGAAAATGGCAGAGTAGACAGTTCCGGGGACCTGATCCTCCATAGAACCACCTAAATATTGAGCAAAATCTGTCAGAAACAATTTTGTAATAACTCAAGAAAATAGTCAAAGTTTTATAGCAATCCTGCAACTGCTGAACCAAGAAAAAATACAACTTAAAAATAGTATGCTCCTGATCCCATTGATGTTAGAGGAAGACACTTCTCTTTTTTTTCCCCAAAGGTTGGCCTTATCCCTAGCATCAAGGTAACAAGCAAGAGACTCAGTTACGCATAGAGAGCAAACTCCAATTTCTGAGCCGCCATCCAGTTCCTGAGAGTCTGACTGGCTGAGCACAAGGAGGTTGGGAGGGCGGGAGGGTGGGCTCCGATACACACTGGCCTAATGGAGTACTTTGAGTGAGCCTCTTCATGGAAATAAGGCTATTAGAGGAAGGAGATATTCCTGTGGTGGATGTCTCTGTGGACATTTCAGAGAAATCTAGCTGGGTAGATTTCCCACCGAGTATCCAACTTCACAAGTAAAATAAATTCAAGTTTTATTTCTTTTATTTCAGTAGTACAAATTGGTAGAAAATATGAAAAGTGAATATGTTTCAGTTACAAGACAAATTATTTCATGCTAGTGTTTTTCAAAGTTAGTTTTAATAGAAAATTAATATGAACTAAAGTGGAGATAAAATTTCTGGTAGAGAAACTCAAGTTTTATTAAAATGGTATTCAATCCTATCTTCACATATTTTAAAAAGGTGATCGGTGTGCTAGTACAAGTCTAGTACTTTTTTGTTCTTATTAGAAAGCCAAGCTAAATTGTTTTTAAAACACTCTATTGGCTTACTTTTCAGATTCCCTTTGTTAAAAAAAAATTTAAAAAATAACAAACCTAATAAGGTATGCAATGTTTCATTGGAAAACATTCCCAAGCCTTCTAACTATAGCAGGATGAATAAGCTTCATAACTGGAAACTCTGACAGCCCCGTTTGAAAAAAATACAAAGGTCTGGAAATTAATATTTACTTTGGATACAAGAAAACCATGTAGAATAACATTATTTCAGCAAGATTATTTCCATTTGATTGTATCAAATGCTGAAGGAAAAATAAAGTATACTTTCAATCTTTTCTGAAGGAAAAAAAAAAAAACCTCATTGAAAGAGGCATACATTGTTATTGTTTCCATGTATGTTTCTTTGCCTCTGATAATGTAATGTTACTGTTTACCCTTAAACTGAAAGGCCCATCCATTCTACCCAGCTCTAAAGCTTAGCCTCTTATATGTTGCCTGCAGACAATAGGCTGATTTCATTCAGCTCCCACAGACCATAGGCAACCATCCAGAAGTCATCAGGAATTCCAGCAGTTCACAAACATTTTTCATAAATTTGTATAGCAAAACAAAATCTAAAAAAAGACCACCTGTAGTGCTTCATTTTAAGATCTAATTCTAACAGTTAACATAAATATGTCTAAATAAAATCTCCCTTTATTTTAAATGTCCACCAAAACCTATCTTTACAGATTAGAAAGCTAAAACATCCACACAGAAACTTATAAATGGCAATTGAAGTTTGGTTGTTTTTTTTTAAATAAATACAACATATATTTCATCACATTAGTAATATTTCCCAAGTCAGAGAAAGCAACTCTAAATCAATTATCATCATTATTAACATTGTGTCAATACCAGCATAAAATTGAACCATTGATTAAATATATGATGGCTTGGTGTTCTATTTGAATGTTTCCTTTTCAATTAAATTTAAGAATTAGCCTCAGTGACTTGACTGAATACAACTCATGCATTATGGATTAACACCCTATTAGCAGTATTTGAAATAGAAAGCCACAAAAATTAAGCTGAATATTATTGAAATACATCCCACTCCCATAGCTATAAAAGATGATGAGATTTTGAACAATTGTAAATATCTCAAAATGTATAAATAGTGTTTATATATATTATATATTATATATATTTTATATTTATATATTATATGTTATATAAATATAAACATATTTTAAATGATACAAAAGGCCAATAGGCAGTACTACAAAATACACTCCTGAATATGCCTGATGATCTTCTAGGTTTGTTAACTTTTGAACCAATTACTCCCATTTTTAGTCCATTAGCTTTTGAGTCCAAGCCTGAGGCCTGCAGGTGATGATATTCATTAATCTAACAGCATAACAAAAATCCTTCTGGATCTCTCCCACTCCCTCCCACACCTCTCTCTGTCTTTCCCCAAAGGGAGTATCCTTTCCATTAAAGCTAAGTGGTTCCTAACTTCCTCTGACTGTGACTGTATTTCCCTAAAGGACTGAAATGATAATCTAAGTAATGCGAAGGAAGTAAGATATCACAGTGGCCTTCTAGTTATCTCATTTATAATATCCAGTTTCTACCATTTATCTATTCAAAGCAAAATAAACAAATCAATCCACAATGATATACATGCCTTTCTCTAGCCATGTTCTATTTTGTCAGCCTTTATAGAATGAAATATCCTGAACCAAACAAATAGAGTGCAGTGAAGCATTATTATTTATGGTATTTTATAGGATAATCAGTAATCTTCACTAATCTATCTACTGCTTACATGAGCTAATATCATCAGATAAACACAGAGGACAACCTGGCTTTAATTAGTATTTTATGTGGAAATTAATGTTCTGGTGAGTGTAATGAATTTTGCTACTTAAATTTGGGCAAAAAAAAAGTAAATAAGCTTTTTTCTGGTCATGCTTAAAAATCATGTGTTAAATGCTTATATAGATATAGGCAACATTTTAGAAATAGAATATACTATTTCATTATTGAGTAGTCTATAAATTAGAAGATATTTTACCGACAGTGAACTAAATTTATCTCTTGATAGCTTTAGTCTAGTCTATTCATTAATTTTAATAATCATTTTTCTTATAATGCTGACCATATAAAGCCATTGAAATGCTATTGTTATACAGTCAATTGACTAAATGTTTTCATTACTTACTATATGCTAGTTGCTGTGCTTGTCATTGGAGATACAAAGATAAGTATAACATAACTGGCATCTGAGGAACTTTGTATTGAAAGCTCAGCATCACCTAGGTTCCACACAGAGCTATTCTACAGTCTAGGTAATGCTTTGGTATGTGCTCACATAAATCCTCTTTTCTTCAGAGGCCTACTATCAGCTGACAGCTAAAAATTTGTTAATATGATGTTACTTATTAGTAGCCATTAGATTAATAATAATAATAATTACTATCAGTTTTGATCCATATGTTCTATTAGCACAAGACTTCACTCTTGTTCTCCACTTTTCTCAGAAGTACACAAAATAGGGCACCTGTGTGGCTCAGTGGGTTAAGCCTCTGCCTTCGGCTCAGGTCATAATCCCAGAGTCCTGGGATCGAGCCCGCATTGGGCTTTCTGCTCAGCAGAGAGCTGCTTCCTCCTCTCTCTCTGCCTGCCTCTGCCTACTTGTGATCTCTCTCTCTGTCAAATAAATAATAAAACCTTTAAAAAAAGAAGTACACAAAATAACCGATATTTGAAAATACTGATTAAATATTGAATGAATGAATATAGATACCTGTAGAAACTCTGAGAATGCATATAAGGGCACAAATGTCTGATCAAATCTATCTCCAGTTAGTAGGTGACATAAGTGTTATAATCAGTTAGGGTGCTATAAAAGTTCATGTAGCTCTATTTCATTATTATTATTATATAAGTAAAATAAAATAGAGTTAACAATGGACTTTAAAATTCAAAATATGGGTTATTAGCATTAAAACCATTAGAAACTATATTTTCAAACCTATTTTTTCAATAAGAATTTTATTCCACTTTTTTCAGAAATGAGATAAAAATAATCTTCCTTATTTTATTTGTAAACTGGTTATTCTACTTACACATGCATTGAGATATACAATATGAATTTACTTTTCTGATAACAGAAATCATCTCATTAAAATAAACATTTAAAATTGACTATATTTCTGAATATATATTAAATAAATAATTCAATATTTTTTATAAATGTTCTGGGCATGTATTATGAATAACTATTATTATACTAACATAGCTTTTTGTCTTCCAGCTTATATGGTTTTAACTGCTTATGTCTTCCAAGTATCACTTTCAAGATAGATATCCTAATGAAAGAAAAAATAGATAGATATAAGCATCTTTTAGGTGTATTCATATCTATAAATATGCCATTAAGTAATAGATTCTATTATATATGATATATTATTATACATACAATATATTTTGGTCTAGCACAATTTGTTTTATCACCTGCACATGACTTTTTTGAAATATTATTTTTCAAAAGCAATTATGTTATAATTGATACATATATAAAATTGAGACATTAAATTGGGAACAAGTGTGAAATATGTCTGATCATAATATATGAAATAAAAGACTTCTCAAGATCAATAAATAATAGACACCTAAATGACATATGGGCAAACTAGGTGCATAAGCAATTCACAAAAGAAAATAACCAATAAAAGTAAAGCAATAAAAATGATTGATTTTAATATTAGGAAAACAAAGCAATATGTTTTGTCTTGAGAGCAGCAAAGACTAAGTTAAGTGTATTGTTTAGTGTTGTTTATAGTGTATTCTTATGTAGAGGTATCTTTTTCTTTTTTAAAGATTTTATTTATTTATTTGACAGAGAGAGAGATCGCAAGTAGGCAGAGAGGCAGGCAGAGAGAAAGGAGGAAGCAGGCTCCCTGCTGAGCAGAGAGCCCTGACACAGGCCTCCCCAGGACCCTGAGATCATGACCTGAGTTGAAGGCAGAGGCTTTAACCCACTGAGCCACCCAGGCGCCCTCTCATGTAGAAGTATCTTTATACAAAAATAAAAAACATACATTATTCAGTTTTGCAATTCTATTCCTTATATGAAATCAGCATATACACTTAATACATAATGTACTTATCCCTGAGCAATTTATAAGGATAAATAATTAAAACAAATATCAGTGTTATTAATAATATGAAATGTTTTAGAGCCAAACTGAATGAAAATCTGTTATTAATTACATAAAGTTTTTAAGAGCCATGTAATATTAAGTACTAAAAATCATAACATTGGATGATATTAAATGGAAATATGCCAATACAAATTCTGTGTCTAGGATTTTATATAGAGATATGCAGGTGTTTTAAGTAAGTTCCTACATAGACATATAAAAATTATTCAATTGGTAACTCCAACTGAGATGATCACAGCTGGCTGAATTATGAATCAGTTATATTTTTTATAGTTTCTTTATGCTTTCTAAATATTTTATAACAAGCAGATATCACTTTCATAATAAGAAAAATATAGTATTTTAAAATAAACAATGACGTGGGGCTGGGGAAGCCGATCTCTAGTCTTATTTTATTAATACACCATCCTGGGTTTATGTATAACTTAGCTATTTGATGTTTTACAGAATTAAGTGATATAGAAGAAATCTGGTAAGTTTTCATGGGAGAAAATGGCTCGTGGAGAAGTAAAGTACCAAAAGGGGAATAAATGACATCTACTTTCTATTTTGTCTACATCTTGAGCTATCATGATATCAGAGCCCAATATTGCTCTTAATTAATATTTCCAAGTTGAACTCAGATAGCAGGGATTTAATTTTATCTGTTTATTTATTATTTATTTTATTCATTTTTATTTTATTTTTTCAGTGTTCTAAGTTTCATTGTTCATGCCCCACACCCAGCTTTAATTAAAAAAAAAAAAAACAAAACAAAAAACACCAAATGTGATATTCCTTAGTTTGAGTGCAATGAAGATCTTCAAACACTTACTTTTGGACAACTATTTTAAGCAATTATTATAAATTTACTAAAACTTATTCTGAATTTTATGAGGTGCAAAATATTCTAAAAACATTTAAGCAAATCTCAAGAAAAGTTTCAAAACACAGGAAATAAGTTCATGGTTAACTTTATAAAACTAGAAGTAAATAATCATATTTTTAGAAGGCCTAGAAAAGAACACATTTGAATGAGTTTGGGAATTAACTTGCCTTTCACTTGGAGATTAAATCAGATATTTTCTGTGACAGTGGAGTTGATGACAAGATCACTGTCAACAATGTACTAAGCCAACATCGCACAGTCAACAATGTACTAATATTGTGCTTATATTTTAAGAGAAAAATTGAAGAAAACTCTAGGAGTAGACATTTAGATATTAGTCCATGAGTAACAGGCAAATATTTTACATTGAACTTAAAGTTATGTTCAGTAGAAAGCTTTTCTATACTTAATGTACATTCTACTGGCATGTACATTACTTTTTCAGAGGATCAGTATACTTTATTTTCTCTAAAAGAAGATTGCTTCCAATTGGACTGCTTTGTTTGATAGGAAAATTTTCATGTATGGTATAGAAGCTCAGTAAATGATGGCGGCCTCTGAGCTCTTCCCCAGCAAACCTCCTCTGTCTACCCTTCCTCCAGCATACTCCCAGACATCGCACACCTGGTGATACACAAATTCGTTTCATATTTTTGTGGCTTTGAGCAATATTCTCTTTCATGTGTAGGTTTTTGCATATTTTCATTCTACTTATTATAATAATCAGTAATGTACTTCATATTTTACTTCTTTATTTATAATAACTTTCCACTAATGAAAGTTATATGTGGACATGGATCTTGTTTGTTTTACTGAACTGGTAAAAACTCATTAAAGACTTCAACAGGTGTGGCCTTATGGTGTATGTATTATCATTTGATATAACAAAGTAAACATTGTTCAGGTTAAAATGCATTCTAAATACAACAAAACTTGCATAAATATTGCATGAACAGTCAACTTGTATATTTAAATAGAGCAAAAATGTGTTACTGTACTGAATATATTCAAAGAAAAATATCAAGTCATGGAAGAATCAGAATAATAGTAAAATAAAACCATAAGCATGCCTCCCAAAAAACACGTCAGTTGTTGGCAGAAAACAAAAGAAGAATACATCGGCGCCTGATGGGCTCAGTCAGTTAAGCATCTAACTCTTGATTTCACCTCAGGTCAGGATCTCAGGCTTGTGAGATTGAGCCTGAGTCAGGCTCCCTGCTCAGGGAGTGTTTGCTTGAGATTCTTTCCCTCTTCCACATCCCCCCTCTTTGTTCCTCTCCCTGATCTTGCGCTCTCTCTCTCTCTCTCTCTCTCTCTCTCTCTGTCTTCCTCTTAAATAAACAAACAAATCCAAAAATAAATCCAAAAGAACAATAAAAATTTTTTGCCCTCTACTTTTTTATTTTATTTTATTTTTTTAAGATTTTATTTATTTGACAGAAAGAGAGACAGTGAGAGAGGGAACACAAGCAGGGGGAGTGGGAGAAGGAGATGCAGGCTTCCCATTGATCGAGAAGCCAGATGAGGGGCTCCATATCAGGACTCTGGGATCATGACCTGAGCCCACCACAGATATTTAACCCCTGAGCCACCCAGGCACCCCTGCTTTTTCTTTCAGTAGTGTATATTACCAATGTTGTTAATGGCATGCCTTTTACTTGCCTTTAATGTCCAGTAAGATGGGAACTTGAAATAAAAAAAAAAATGAGAGATGAAAAAAATTTAAGAAGACAAAATGGATCTATCTATTTAGCCTGCTAGGAAATCGGCAACCAGAAATTTGAGCTGACTGATTCACTCTTCAGAAGGTACAGTCCTCCTCGAAGACTTAATACCAATCACGAAAATAAAAATGCATATGCTGATGATGAAAGAAATGGAAGTCTTGGCCAATTAAACTTTTACTAGAAAAGTCACATTTTGAAACTTTGCAAAAGGTTTTATGGGCAGGCAATATAGGGATGAAGTAAAAGGTGATGGGTATAAGGAAATTATCCATTAAATTTTCTTCAGGAGTGAGATGGTGGGAGGAAGAGACAGAGAGACTAGATTAGGCAATAATTTTATTTTAGCAGATAAAAGGAAATTTATATTTCAAATTTTTTTCATCCAGCAGTCTAAACTATTAATTAGAATGTTATATTTTATTTATAAGAAGTATCTTCTAAAATAATGCCAAAGAATATTAAAATGGGAAGGATAATGCAATGGGATATCTCTCTTTCTACCTCTCCCCTTATATGTATATATTTAACTTTTTATTCACGTGTCAGTTACTTCCTATAGTTACCAAGACCAATTACAGTTAAATATATGTGACTATAAATTATATATATATATATGTAAAATATATGTGACTGCAAATAATGTATATAAAGTATATACTTATATATATTCTGGGATGCATTATAATTTGAATCATGGGAGCTGTGATATATTGAGCTGGCTTCTTTTATTTTACAATGTTTTCAAGGTTTATCCACATTATAACAATTATCAGTCTCCATTACCTTTAATAGCAGAATAATAGCCCATTGTATGGATATAACACATTTTCTTTTCCATTCATCAGTTGATGAGCATTAATGTTGTTACTACTTATTGTCTATTATGAATAATGCTGTTATGAACATTTATGCACAAATTTTTGTGTATATATATATATATTTTCATTTCTTTTGGATACATACATAGGAGTCAAATGCTTTGTCATTTTTGTAACTATATTTAACTTTTTGAGGAACTGTCAAAATATTTTCCAAGGCACCTATGCCATTTTATATTCCCAAGTAAATGTAGTAGGATTCTAATCTCTCACTTCTTGTTGTCTGTCTTTTTGATGACAGCTATCCTAGTAGGTATGAAGTGATATCTAATTTCATGTGCTTGCTTCCCATTTGTATATTTTCTTTGGAAAATATACATTATAATACTCTGACCATTCTTTTTTTTTTTTTTTAAGATTTTATTTATTTATTTGACCGAGAGAAACACAGTGAGAGAGGGAACACAAGCGAGAGAGGGGAGTGAGAGAGGGAGAAGCAGGCTTCCTGCCAAGCAGGGAGCCCGATGTGGGACTCGATCCCGGGTCTCTGGGATCATGACCTGAGCCGAAGGCAGTCGCTTAACCAACTGAGCCACCCAGGTGCCCCTGTCATAATTTTTCTTTTGATTGGGGTTTGGTTTCATGTCTAAAAAAAATATTACCTGACCCAAGGTTATGAGATTTATTCCAAAGTTTTCTTTTGATTTTGATCAGTGATAAACTTTGAGTTAATTTTTTTTAACGATTTTTTTAGATTTATTTGTCAGGGGGGCAGAGAGAGAGAGAGAGAGCACAAGCAGGGGCAGTGGCAGGCAGAAGGAGAAGCAGCCTGCCTGCCAAGCAAGGAGCCTGATGTGGAACTTGATCCCAGGTGCTTAACTGACTGAGCCACTCAGGCATCCCTTGAGTTAATTTTTTATGAGTGATGTAAAGAGTAGACCCAGTCGCATTATTTTGCATGTAGATATCCACTCATCCAGGTACCATTTATTGAAAAGATTATTCTCTCTCCACACAACTATCTCAGCATTCTTGCTGAATATCAAATGACAATAAATGTAAGAGTTAGAATAGAAGGGAAGAGATCAACTGAATCATCTACAGAGACATTTATTTTCTGGGCTTTGGCATACAGAACATCAGTATCCTTAAAAATTAGTGAAACCTGGTAAAAGTATATTCCCACCAAGATATGACTTTGAATATTTGGTGTTTATGTATTTTGGAATCTCTTGCTCAGCTCAAGTCAAGCTGGAGATTAACCAACCTTTTGGTTATTTTATTGTATTGACATACAATACTTGACCTTTCTGAAAAGCATCGAAAACACTGATTTATTGCTCATCTCTAGTCACAAATGTATTTCTTGGAATTGCCAGAGTGGATATTCATATCCATGAATATATATAGAGAAAATAACACTACATCAAAAACTAATGATGTACTGTGTGGTGACTAACATAACATAATTAAAATAGTACTACTAAAAAAAAAGAAAATGTACCTCAAAACTCTTTAATTCAAGATACTATCAAATCTTTTCTCTGACAAATTTTGTGATATTCAGAAGAGTTACAAATATTAACTTATTAATTAAGAGTTTAGATAAAGTTATATGGTATAATGCTATAACTTATATTCCTATCTCTGTCTTCCTTTTAAGATGCTTAATAGTTTTGGGGCACCTGGGTGGCTCAGTTGGTTAAGCGACTACCTTCGGCTCAGGTCATGATCCCGGAGACCTGGGATCAAGACCCACATCCGGCTCCCTGCTCGGCAGGAAGCCTGCTTTCCCTCTCTCACTCCCCCTGCTTGTGTTCCCTCTCTGGCTGTGTTTCTCTCTGTCAAATAAATAAAATCTTAAAAAAAAAAAAGATACTTAATAGTTTTAATTTAATTAGTAGTACAGGGCCTTGTTAGCAGTGGCAAAATAAAATTTGTTAGGCAAAATGGTTGTCATTCATGATGGTCATGGAGTAGAAAATAATTCTCATACTTAATTTTCATGGGAGGCAAAATAACACAAAAAGATATAGTTCTCTTAAAGACCTACTTTTCAAAAAAAAAGAAGACCTACTTTTCCTATTAATAAGTTGCTTTTATTATTCATAATTAATACTGACCTGCTTGAAATAGAACATAACACCAAAAGCTAAAATATAGGAAATGAGTGTCTTTGAATAGATGAACAGTTACTTCCAATTTTTAGGTAGGTGAAACTTGTGATATTTCATCCTGCTTTATTTTCCTTCACATATATTTTACATTATTTTCATTTACATGGCTCAAATATCTATAAGTATGTTTCCTCTATAAAATAAAAATGAAGCAACATTATATGACTCATGACTGAATAAACCCAACACCCACTTAGGGATGATTAAAGTAAGCGAGCAGCAGTGTTGTACACTTGTATAACCAATTTCATCTGGGTAGAACTATCCAATTGCTTTCAAATATATATTAGTGAAGCATTATAAACATTACAGTGTGCTGGCTTAAAAAGAACAATAAAATATGTGCCCATTTATGTAAATCACCAAGTTATTTTTTCTTATTATTTTCCATGTGGCCTTTTTAGTAGCAAAGTCAGCTGAGGGTCAAATTAAAAACCATATAATTTATAGAACAGAGAAAAAAACTGGATCTAATTATCCTAGATAAACCCGTAAGATAACATTTTACTTTGGAGAAGTTTATTCTGCTTCTGAAAGCTGGGGATTTGCAAATTAAGACAGAATCTATTTTCTAAAGGCTGTTTTCTTTTCTTAATTATAATTCAGTATAAATAATTATACTTTATTTTCCTTTTTAGCAAATGAATCACTTTGCCTACCGTTTCAGCAGCCAACCTTTCAAGGAGCTGGTTAAGGATTGCCCACATTTTTCAGCCCCCCAGCTTCACTCTCATTAACCCTGTCTGATTTTATGCCAACCTGCCACTTTTCTTCAGCCTCCTGAAGTGCAGTTTAAACTAGTGGCATCAGTTCTCTTGTTAAAAATATGTATATAGCAAGTAGGAGGATCAAAGCTGTCAAGTTTTGTCAAGTTGTTTAAGGGCATATTTAGAAGACTTATGAGAGTTTACCCATGATCATCAATAAAAAGGTTCAACTTCAGATGAAACAACTAAGTACTCTCAAAAACTGTTCATTTCTCTCTCCCACCCTCTACTCTGCTTCCTCTTCCCTTCCTTTCCTTCTTCTTTCTTTTTCTTCCTTCCTTCTTCCTTTCCTCTATTGTTCATTCTCTTTCTTCCATTTTACCTCCCCTCCAACCACACATAATGATATAATGAATACAGGAGAATACATCCAAATAATATATTCACAGTGTCATATTGATGGTGTCAGGATAGTTTTTGCTACCCAAATACAAAGTGTGCAAGGATTTTTTATTAGTGCCACCTTCTCTCTAATATCATACCTTAAACTGAACAAATTTAAGCTTTAAAAAAATCCTAAGAAAGGTAACATTTTTTCCAGAACTTTTTTGAGTATCAGTTTTTCATGAAGAAAAAGGATAAAGGAAGAAGAGGAGGATGAGAAGGAGATCATAATGGCCTACCACAGTGGTGTGTGCCCATTAGGGTCATAATGATGTGTGTGCTGGTGTAGTGTTCATCATTCTAGTGTATGAACAAACAAGTGTTGATTATCAGAAATAATTTTATTTATTGACTCAATAAGGTGAGCCTCTTCCCTGATTGTTATTTAGGTTTCAGATAATAATGTTTTTCACGTGATATATTGACTCAGTGTATTGGAGCCAATAACTTAAGCTAAGTTGACTTCTATTTGGAATTATTCACAGAAAATATGATTAACATCACACAATGCTAAGAATTTTTGAAGTTCAAGAAATCTTTTTTTTTTTTCTTTAATGACTTTATTTATTTGACAGAGAGAGAGACAAAGGGAGAGGGAACACAAGAAGGGGGAATGGGAGAGGGAGAAGCAGGCTCCCCGCTGAACAGGGAGCCTGATGCAAAGCTTAATCCCAGGACTCTGGGATCATGACCTGAGCCAAAGTCTGATGCTTAATGACTGAGCCACCCAGGTGCCCCAAGAAATCTTAATCAGGCAGAGGTGCAGCACCATTGATAAAAGATTCCTCCTATCTTTTCTAATAAGATTTTTCCAATTGTCTGGGCCCCTGGGTGGCTCAGTCGGTTAAAACCTCTGCCTTCAGCTCAGGTCATGATCTCAGGGTCCTGGGAGCTCAGCAGGGAGCCTGCTTCCTCCTCTCTCTCTGCCTGCCTCTCTGCCTCCTTGTGATTTCTCTCTCTGTCAAATAGATAACTAAAATCTTAACAAAAAAAAGATTCCTCCAATTGTTATAAGATAGATATTGTTGAATATATTTTTCTTTCCTTTCTTTTTATTTTTGTTTAAAGGATCAAGAAAAGTAGATTATATCTTGGAGATGATTAAAATGTTACTAGAAGAGAATGTCAATTATTTCCTTACTTATCCCCAAAACAAACAGACAAAAAAAGCATATCACATCAATTGATATTTCTTAAATAAAATGAATAAATAAAAAGCCACTATACAGCTTCTCAAATATATTAATCTCTCTTAATATTCTGAAAACTATATGGATGCTGCCTTTACTTGCTAGCAATTCTAAGGAATATAACTGATACATATCATATAATATTTTAATATGTATTGAAATGATCTATATTGTTATTGAAATAATAAACATGTATTTAGAAGGCTGAATACTCAATTTTACATTAATTATTGAAAAATTTTAGAAAATAAGCCAAAAATTAAATAACCAATATGGCTACATTTTTAAATAGCCTGTATATATGCATGATTTATGTTTCTAAAACACAAAATAAACTGCACACCTTAGAGAAAGAATAAATGAAGCACAACTTATTTTTGTTAAGTGGAAATATGTTCATTCTTTTTGTTGGCTCTGATCACATTTACTTTTAAACCATTTGAATTTAGTATGTGCTTCACTTCTAACAGTGCATATGGTTATTATGCTTTATATATTATGGGATAAGTTATTGAATGGAAGGTTTCAAACAAAATTTTATTACCATATGAAGACAATGGGTACACAATATAAAAAGTGCAACCCATATAGATTATTTAAAAATTCAAAGCATAAACTAGCTCTAGTTTATCGTTTAGTGTTTTACTTACCATGTAAGTTCTACCTCTAATAGTATGGAAATGTGTGCTAGGATAAAATTTTTTTTTTTTTTAAGATTTTATGTATCTGTTTGAGAGAGAGGGAGAGAGAGAACAAGTGAGCATGAATGGGGGAAGGGGCAGTGGGAGAAACAGGCTCTCTATGAGCAGGGAGCCTGATGTGGGGGGTTCTGTCCCAGGACCATCTTGAGATCATGACCTGAACTGAAGTGACACTTAACTGACTAAGCCATCCAGGCACCCCTGAAAATATGATTATGCTTTACTTTTACATTGGCCAATAGTCATGGGTAGTTCCTGAGCACTTGGAATATGACTTGTGTGATTGAAGAGCTCATATTTAATTTGATTTCTTTTAATCATTTTCGCTGTAAATAGCCATGTGTGGTTAGCAGGTATCTTACTAAAAGTCTAAAAGTGTAGGTCTAGAATGTCAGGTAGCAGGTAGCATGGGAGAATAAAAAAAAAAAAATGAAAAAACTTTCTATACATTAGAACCAGTCCCAATGTGTTAACGAGAGTTCCTTTCAGGACCACACTTAATACTTCCCTTTGTGTTTTCTCAGCCAGAAAAAAAAAAAAAATCAACCTTGAAAATACACACATTTGAGTTCATGGAAGATTGTGAGTTATTCATCAGCATGGTAAGCAAGTGCCACATTCATATCATGATTGTGGAAATAATAGAAATTATTTTAAAAATAAAATCTCAAATCAGTATCTCAAAATAAGTAAAGATAGTCTGGAATATAAATGGATGTATAAATAATCTACTAACTCAATGCCCTTAAAGACTTCACTGTTTGAATACAGAAACAATCATCACAAATGAAAATCAAAGGCACAAAAATATGATCACAGTACTGTGAAAACACTGCATTACTATGGTAGGAAATTATAAATATTTACACACAGAATGGGTAAATGTAAAAGTACTTACATGTAAATGAGGTCATTTTTTTTAAATAAAAGTTTATTTATATATATCCATCTCCTTTAGGTGCTGGTTAATTAATGTGGCATTCCATTTATTCAATTTATACGTTGATGTTTTCAGTAAATACTTGGAGTTGGCCTGCTACTTGCCAGTGCCTGTAGTAGATGAAATACTACAATGTATTTCAGAGTTTATAGAGATTCTTACAAGTACATGAATATTATAATTAAGGAATTAAGTACTTACATAGGAATATGCAAAGGTTATTCTGAAAAAACAAAAGAAGGGCATCTGTCACAGACTGAAGAATTAAAAAAAAAAAGGAAAAAAAAACCTTTACCAATTGATAACCACTTGAGGATAGAAACTATTTTCATTCATTGTCATATCCCTAGTGCTATGCAATTATTCATATGAAGCTGTATTATTACTGTCTTATACTCATTTCTGTGTGGACACTTGAAAGAATGGCAAAAAATCACCCAAGTGAAATAAATGTTGGAAGAAACAAACTGGGCAGAGGGAAGCACTGTGCAGAGCACAGACGCATGGATTTCCAGGAATTTGAATATAATAGAGAATTTGATTTAAGCTTGAACAAAAGGGAAAGCAAGTGAAGGAGATGGAGTTGGAGAGATAGCATTGAAATCATGAGGGGCCTTCTATAATGATTTTGGCTTTTATTATGAATGCTGTCTGTAACTACTGAAGGACTTGAAATTGCTGACTAATTTTCTTAAGACTCAGATTTATTTCCCTGCGGCCTTGAGTACATAATGATTTGCATGGCTGCTGTAATGATATTCTGGGGCACTGTATAAATTCAAGTTCATAGATGTCAATGAGTAATATCCCTATTAATGATGACACTATCAGAAGCATGTGTATCTGATTTACAGCGACATTCAAAAGACTTATTGTTGAATAATGAAGCATTATTTAATGTGCAATAGAAGTGGAGAGAAAAGTTAATATAAGTCAGTGGAGGATTTAGAGATCAAAGAGGAGGCATACTGAAGTCTCTTCACGCTAACTAGTGTCCAACACTTTGATAATAGGTATTAAAATACTTTGTAATGTATGAACATGAGGTTGATTTTTCTTCTAAAAAGCATATATTATACTATACAATAAGAAACTCCTGATTTCATAAGAGAAGTTCATTTTATGCAAGACTATCATTCTCACAATATTGTCATACTGATTAGGATACACAAATTTATACATCTATATATTAAGGCATATACATATATATGTATAGATAGATAAAGAGTGAAGGAGATTGAAGAGAGACAAAAACAAGTACTCCATTGGAGAACTGAAGTTTCAGAACAAACCACCATGAAATCTGGAGACAAGCTCAGTTAAAGAGAGAGTACAACTGAGATCTGCTATGAGGAAGGAGACCCTATCAGAGCAATAGCTGGTAAGAACACTTAAATAGTAATTTAAGCAATTACCAGGGCTGAACTTGGTCTAGCATGAGAGGGAAAAGCTCCTCGAGGGCCACAGTCTAAGAACAACACAGTATGCTAGACTTTTCCCTGCAGGGGGGAAAATATATATATGTATTTTATACACACACACACACACACACACACACACACACACACACACCAATGTATCTCAATACAGTAATGTCATAGGAAACGTTTTTGTCATGTCAATCCAAGAAGTTTTCTAGTATGATCTAATATTCCCTTAAAAATGACTAAACTGATACCCCAAGATAGCTAAAGTTTTCTCTCATGCCCTTCTAGGCACTAGAATAAGGCTGGCCTTGGAGTTGGTAAAGAATAAATAGTAGACTATTAACTAGATAAAAAATGTTTTGTGCATGGATGACAAACATTTTAAGCCACTTAAAAGTAGAAACGTCTCATAAACCGGACATGCCTAATAAGTGCCTGACATTGTGCAATACTCAGTATTGGGTCACTGAGTCTCTTTCCCAAAACTCAAGATCAAAGGGAAAAAAAAAAGCATTAAAATAGATTATTTTTATTGCTCTTAAGCCTATTACATTGCCTTATAAATAATGATAGATACATAACAAGAACCACCTTTTTTACTAAGTTTTGTGATCAACAAAGAGATTGTAAATTACAAATGTTCTAAAAAATCAATATAACTCCAGGCGCCTGGGTGGCTCAGTTGGTTAAGCGACTGCCTTCAGCTCAGGTCATGATCCCGGAGTTCCGGGATCGAGTCCCACATTGGGCTCCCTGCTCAGCAGGAAGCCTGCTTCTCCCTCTCTCACTCCCCCTGCTTGTGTTCCCTCTCTAGCTGTGTTTCTGTCAAATAAATAAAATCTTTAAAAAAAATCAATATAACTCAACTAAATTTGAGTTTATTCAAACAGTTTTAAAATATTTATTTGTTTATGTAATCTCTTACCCCCCAATATGGTGCTCAAACTCACAACCCCAAGATCAAGAGTCCCATTTTCTTCTGAATGAGATAGCCAAGTACCCCTATTCAAACATGTTTTAATGGACTATATTATAACTACTTAACATTGAAATGCAATATAATTGCATATCAGACTCATAAAAGAAGACATAAAATAGAATTATATAGTTCCAAGGCAACACACCATTGATGGCATTTTTATTCCAGTGCCTGGGGAGACCATAGCAATCTTTATTGCTCCAAAGACATGTACATAGTCACATGCAACCTTGGAAATTTCATGGTCTCTGTTATGCTGCACTGAATTTTTTTTGACTTATATATGAATAATAAACTAGAAAAATTGGTTACTATAATAATAATACACTAGCAAAATATTAATTATTGTTAATGATTTTGAGTTTAATGCTTTTGTGCTTATAAGTATGATGAAATACAAAATCCGGTAATGTTCCAAGACTTCCAAAGCATAGCTTTAAAAAGCAGAATCATATAATTTATTTTTATAAAAAACACAATTCACAAAACTTGTATATGATAATGAAATAATTAAGGTCTATGTTGACCCAATTTTTAGACTGAAATTAAAATTGAGAAACATTTACCTTAAAGGGAAAACAAGAATTTTTGTTGGCATTCTAATCATTATTTTTCTAATTTTAAAATGATAGCCTTTGTGTAAATAGATCAATACTGCCCTTAATGCATTCACGCTTTTGTAAACAGCCCATTGGATTATCATCTTCATAATGAAAGAACATAGTCACTGTAATGGTGAATGTCTAGTAAACATTGTTTCCCCTCCATTGCAATGGCAATTAAGGCCATTTCCTCACTGGAACATGCTATGCTTTATTTATTTGCCGTTAAAATTATTACCTCTGTTAAGACTTGTGAGATGTTTTTACCAATATCAATGCTATTTTGATCATGTTTTATTGCCTCAAAATATTATCCTGGAGAAAATTTTAAATAAATAAAAATGTATTTTTATTTGTTTTTCAGGAATTAAAAACATACCTAAAGTAATTGTCTATAGATTGAAGTTTTATATCTGTACTTTTTTTAGTAATTTAATCTGTAATTAAATATATTTGAAAGGTGCTTACTTATTAAAATACGTATCTTGTGCCCCACCAAATACAGTAAAACTTAGGCTGTTGTATCATACAATTCTGAAATACCCATATTTACATTTATGAACCAATTTATTGCCTACTAATATATATTTATTATTATAGAGTATTTTTAAAACAGCTTTGTTGTGTATGCCTTATTTCTTTTATTAAAATACTACTGAGAAAATTTTTTAAGATATTACTAAGACATGTAATTGTTTACATGGTAATTGATTAAGTGAAATTTCAAGCATTGTGGAAATCAGACTATATGTTATTTAAGGAACCATAAATCAATGGTTGTTATGTATATGCTAAAATATTTTTCATGGAAAATCTCATAAAATTCACCAACAGTTTTTATAGGCATTGAGATGAGATGAAAAAGTTACTACAGGGAGATAAATTCAGTGTAATTTTGGTCCTTCTCAATTATACTATGTCATCTGGAGCATCTCTTCTTGGGTATATTTGATGAATTAATAATTGGGCAATTATTTTAGAAAGAAATATATAAAAATTATGGGTTTAATACATTCTCCTTATTTTAAAAAAGAAAATTGACCAAAATACTTCCATTTTTTCCCCAAAAAGACAATCTTAGTATGGAAACTGGGTACCCAGATGAACATATGTACACACACACACACACATACACACACACACACACACACACACCTTTTTTTACATTCATCCAAGTTGCCTCCTATCTACTAGCTACATTGTAACAATTTTTTCTTTGAAGTTTGAATAAATGTAAAGAAGAAGTTCATCTGGATAGTGGAAATTTAGAAGGGAACCATTAACATATTTAACCTATCATATTTGTTGTTTGGGGTATGAAAATTTGAAAGTACCTCAGAGTTTGCCTAAGAAATTGATACATACTTTCAATTTATTATAAAGAGTCAGTGATTTTGATTTATTTAAAATATCATAAAGCTATATTACTTTTACTTAAATAATGGGTAAGAAAATAGA
Organism: Spilogale gracilis; assembly: GCA_004023965.1. Classification (NCBI taxonomy): domain Eukaryota; kingdom Metazoa; phylum Chordata; class Mammalia; order Carnivora; family Mephitidae; genus Spilogale; species Spilogale gracilis. The sequence continues at coordinate 12,795 of PITA01009456.1, read as the reverse complement.
ATTTCTTTTTGAAAAGCTTTTTGTTTTTTACCATCTCAATGGCAGTCAAAATAGATATTTTAGAAAAAATTCTTAATTTTATAAATGAAAAAAATCATAATCCATGGCATTGGGATTGTAATCAGTTAGATTCCATTTGTTCAGTGTGATTAGATGCTCAGAAATAAAGTACTGGGGCACCTGGGTGTCTCATTTAGTTAAACATCTGCCTTCTCTCAGGTCATGATCCCAGGGTTGTGCGATTGAGCCCGCACAGGGCCCCTGCTCAATGGAGAACCTGCTTTTCTCTCTCCCTCTGCTACTCCCCTGCTTGTGCTCTCTCTGTCTCTCCTCCCTCTGGCAAACAAACAAACAAACAAACAAACAAATAACAAATATTTTTAAAAATAAAAAGAATTAGAGCAAGTACGGCTATCAATCAGTTCCTTCCATCACAGACAATGGATTTGGGTTTGGATGAATGTTGATGTTATCAGTTTGTAATTTCTGTTAGCAATGACAATGAAAATTTTCTGCCATAATATATTCTAAGTCTTTATAGTGTCGCCTCCTCAAATTTCAGCACTGTTAAACACTCTAAAATAGAACTCCCTACACTCTTTCCTTCTTTATTTTCCCTCAGTGTCTTTACCCAGTCTCTGACAAGAGCTATTTTCCACGGGGGCGAGGCCTTTTGTCTGTTTCATTCAATATTGTATTCCCATTACAGAGAACAGTGCATAGTCTGAATAAGCATGTGAGAATTTAAAATGTATTTATGAGGGAATAAATGAAGAATAAATAATAAATTCATAAAACTGATTTGATAAACAGAAATGTGGAGATACCTATTCAATAATATCTATTATCTTCATCGTTTTGTAGAAACTGGTTAGATTTGTAACCTTTAAAAAAATTGTCAACATAACTTAAAATAGTTTTTGTATTCAAAGAGCCTAAACAAAATGTAAACTAAAAATATTATATCTTGTGTTCTTTTTAGATTCACTGTTATTATATCTGAAGTTAAAACCAAGTCCTTATTGTATTTTCAAGCTATTAATTGTGTCCAAGAATATAATTTGTAAGTGTTCAGTATCTATTATCAGTAGTTCACACAATATATAAATGATGTGTTTTCTTTAAACCTAATTATGGATGATTAATAATGTAATTTCCAATTTATAAAATGAAAAGTTAAGTCAGATTAAATTTTGACTCTCCCTTCAAAGTAGGCAAAGAGATAATATCCAAAGTCCTGAAGGAATGATGTGCTAAAATGTGAAACTTGTTTTGGTTTTGCATGCTAAATTTATAGGCTCATGTGTTATTCACTGTCTCAGCCTATACATTTATTTTTGGGTTGTATCATAGGAACTTCTGAATCAATATCAGCATTCTAAGATCAATCAGTACAGTTACTTAATTTCATGATCTGCTTGAAGACAGTGCCTTCTTTCCTTTTTTTCAAGAAATACCAGAGTCCACTGAAAAGAGAAAAAAAAAGATAGGTCTAGTGAAGTAGCTGAACAAATGGTTTTTTTTCCTTTGGTTATTTTGCTTCATGATTTTATTAAAATACCCCACCTGAAGATTTGAAATGGATCATAGTAAACTCATCAGGATAATAATTTCTTTTGGATAATAATTTCTTTTGGAATGTCTTAAGGAATACCTACCTTAAATATCCCTAGTTACATCATATTTGGTGACAAGAGCCTACATGTTAGAAACTGAAACAATAGAGTTGTTAATATCTTCTAAACATTGTAGTTTTAACTAGACCTGTCTTTTTACATTTACCTTTCTCCTTCCTTCTCTCCTTTCTTTCCTCTTTTTCTTGGAGAAGAATTTGGCAAGCAGTACACCTGGAAAAAAGAAATATTGTACCTTAGGGCAAAGGCACACAAGTATGCAGATACTCTAATCTGGGGCTTTTGTATTGGCCATCACTTTGTACCCTTTACCAACCTATGTTCACTTGAAGCTGTTCTGCCAGAGGATTTAATGTGGGAGCGGATGATGAGCCAAACTTTTTCTGAATATCCACTTAATTTCTAGACTCTAGTTTCATTGAATAGAAAAAGAAACAGTTTTCTCCAATGTGATTATTACACAATTACCTTGAAGTCCCAATCTCCTCTTCAGCTCAGATCTGAAAAGGAATTGGATGTACATCAATTTTTTATTACATCCTGTTTAATTTGTATGCTATTTAATGAATCAAGCATAAAAAAGCTTATGGAGAATATAAGAGATGTTTAAGGTATAAGTATCAAACTGATATAAAATGGGAAATAATAACTTTGTATAACTGGTTTACATCAAATGGGTTCAGATACCTCATGTATAATACCTGTTCAAATATCACATTAAAGAATGGGCATCCAAATATAGATTCAGTTGTAACACTGAGATCTTATATCCATGCTGTGACAAGCTATTACTACTCAAATCACAGAAAGGAGGTTTGTTTGAGACCAGTGAACATATACATGTAATCCAGGTACTGCTCATCCATCTGATATGGATGAACTATTTTGAACATAATCCATCCATTTCAGTAGTCACTCATACTTTTCATTCTGTTTTTTCATAATTTTATTTTTTTACTTATTTTAATAAAGGAAAACATATCTTCCATAGAGTGGGCACAAATATAGAAATTTATAATTAATAACTAACATTTTAAAAAATATTTTATTTATTTATTTGAGAAAGAGAGAGTGAGTGATAGAAAGCATGAGAGGGGAGAAGGTCATAGGGAGAAGCAGACTCCCTGTGGAGCTGGGAGCCTGATGCTAGACTCCAGAATCATGACTTGAGCTACAGCAGGCTAAGCAGGTGGCTTAACCAACTGAGTCACCGAGGCGCCCCTACTAAATAATGTTTTAATTAAATCATGTAGATAGCAAACATCTTCACTAAATATAATGGCAACTTAAAAATAATAATGTTAATAATATCTCCAAAATATCTATATAATTTATATTATTATAATATATGATGTATGCAACTTTATATAGTCTCCATGATAATTCTGTATATCATTTTTAAATTTATGTTTGTATCTTTTCTGTGAGTTGTCAGAATAGACCTAAGATGGTGGTGGTCAGAGAGTTAAATATCTTATTCAAGCTTTTATCTCTGCTATTTTTGGAGCTTTAGTCTATACCTGTTATAATCCCTTGTCCATTATTCTTCCCTGTTAAAAAAAACTAACTACAATGATGAAGAAATCTTTATAATGACTATGTTTTTATGGTTCAATAATCACTGTTAAAGAATCCCTGAATACAAAATTACAACCTCCTTTAATGGTTCTAACAGAACGTCTGGTTATATAGTCAATACACTCCCTCTGAATAAACTCCATTATACATAGGATGTAATTTTGGCGGGAAAAAAGACTGCAATAGCACTTGCGCTGGTCCTCACTTCCAGCCAAGTTATTCTATAACAAATTTAATGAAAGCCAATGAAAGCTCCAAATATTGAACATATATATAGCCAATAATTTAAATTTCGATAGTATACATAAGGTTGTGGCTTGTTAAGTCATCCTTTTTGCTTGTTTAACCAATTCCATTTTGGAAATATTAAAATTGAGATCTTAATTTTCCCTAACACACCACTGCACACAAAAATGAAACTTCTTTGTGAACAGTTTTTTACCAATATTAACTTTACCCCCATCTCCACCCCTAGAAATGAAGCTGTCTTTAGAGAAATGACCTCCTAAATTCTTGGATTCTACTACTCAATCAGTATATCTCAAATAAAGAAAAATCATCTTGCTGACAGATGGCAAAGATTTATACTGTAATTGCAAATGGAACTCCAATTTAGCTCAGTTTCATCATTTGTAAAATAAGCAGATTGGATATTTAGTGTTCAAGCTTCACTTCTAACAGTCTCTCAAATTTATGGTCGCTCTTTGTAAGAATTAACTGGTGTTTTCTCATGACAGGTGGCATAGCCCTTGCTGAAAATAGTTTCGCTCATTCTGGAAAAATTTCAGAAACCACCCATCCTGTTTTTAACAGAAGTCACTTAATAGAGGAAATTGGTTATACAGTTGATAAGAGAGCCAAACAAGGTCTTTGTGATCAGCAACAGTAAGGTCTCTACCAACCCTCAGACAGGGAGAACAACTGAAGGGGCATTGCGACTGGAGCCCAGGACCTGACCATCTGTGAAGGATGGGAACCAGGCCAGGTCTGCTCTGATGAAACTGAGGTTGAAGTGAGTGCAGGAGTGAAGCCAAGGAGGCAAGCTATTGCCAGAGCTCTTCTCAAAAGTGAGCAAGCTTCTGTAAAGAATTTCTTTTTCCCTGAATCTTACTGTGATTCAGTAAGATGAGTAAAGAAGTAAGATGAGTAAAATACCTCATATTTCATAAGCATCTAATATATGTGCATTAAATACACTTTTATTAAATGTTTGAGGTACCTTTTCTCCCTTGCTTGATATGAAGAAGAGGTACAATATCTATATGAAACACATAGAAAATTCAGATATAAATAATGTCATAAATTAAGTCAAATGTTACATTGAAATTACACGATTTCAAGGATGTGTTTGTCTTCATTTCTCAATTGACAAAGAATGCTAAAATTTCAAGGAAGGAAGGCTTTCTGCTTCAAACTCTCTGTCAAGTGTTTAAGAGTTTGTAAATAAGCAGCTATATTAATTAGTGGTAATTCTACATAAATTATATTTATCATTGATAATTCTACCTAAATGAAATAAATTAAATAAATTGAAATATTTTAATGTATTTACATTTATCAAGTGGTGAATATATACTAATTACTTTCTCATATTTTGTATACTTACTGAGTTTTCCAAAACATACGGTGTGACAGTATCCTATAAGTGTAATTTAAAAATACATAAGAGAAGCAATGATCTTTTTCCTAAATTTCATTGACAACCATTCCAAAATTGATTTTATAGCTTAAAATTGATTACAGAAACACTATTTGTAGACTATATGAATACAGTCCTTGGAGTTCAGAGAGTTCCCAACACAAACTCCTTTGCTTGATAAACATATATAAAGAGCAGGTCAATGTCATATTATGTGCACATACCTCTTTGTGTATGGTGACGATCTAAGGATTTCTTTGGAAGAAACAGTTTGCAATAAAATTGAATTTTGTGGAAATTTACTAGTAAAAGTCACCTTAACACTTTTGTGTTTCTCTAATACATAAAGTTCTTAAATTTTTTTCTTGGAATATAAAATCATGAAAAAACAACTTGTGGGGAGATTATGTGGTCGGTGTTATGTAAACTGAATATCACTTCATTTGGGAATTACAAAAGTGCCTCATTGCACTTCACATAATGCTAACTTTTATACCGAGATATAATGAGAACCGCCAACACTGCTCTCCTTTTGTGTGTGCTGCTGCTATGACTGACGTGTTCCCTGAGGTTTCTTCTACCCAGTGCACACATACGGTTCGTACTCAGTCCTGGTAGTCACTACTGCAAGGCCACAATCAAGTATGGCTTTAGAAGCAGCTTTTTTGCGACTGCCTTCGGCTCAGGTCATGATCCCGGAGACCTGGGATCGAGCCCCACATCGGGCTCCCTGCTTGACAGGGAGGCCTGCTTCTCCCTCTCTCACTCCCCTGCTTGTGTTCCCTCTCTGGCTGTGTTTCTCTCTGTCAAATAAATAAAAGCTTAAAAAAAAAAAATTAGAAGCAGCTTTTTTGCCTCACATGTGAATGATTCATGGACTCTGAAGGAACCATCCCATTTGAGATGACCAGGTGACAGCATGATATGCCAGCTGCTGCCATTTCCCAGAGCTGATGCGAATGGGGATAAATCAGTGTTTTGTTTCAGTATTTATCTCCAGTATACTTTTCTCCCTTGCCTGATTGTAGGCTGCCCCAATTCTCCATGCAGGCTTTACCACCATTTATTCTCCTCCAGCCTCCAACTCAATGAAGCCGAGTTACCAGGAATCTATATTTAGATTTAATATGGCACAGATTCCTCCCAAAAGCAACCTTTTTACTTTTCTACGCCTATGATGTATTCCAATATAATTTTATTGGTCTTTCTTTTAAGATTTGTATTTATTTGATAGAGAGAAACACAGCTAGAGAGGGAGAGAGGGAGAAGCAGGCTTCCCGCCGAGCAGGGAGCCCAATGCTCCGCTTGATCCTGGGACTCTGGGATCATGACCTGAACTGAAGGCAGATGCTTAATGACTGAGCCACCCAGGCACCCCAATTTTATTGTTCTGAAAATTACATTAATCTTTAGCAAATACCCCAAGACATCATACAGATAAAACATGCCCATGTTGTCATATGGCAAAATCTCAGTAATCTGGATTCATGAATTTGTGATTTGAGTTAGCTACAACAGGATAATAGCTAAAATTTACACTTTATACATGTATTCTTTTTTATTGTTGAAAAACTACTAGGAAGAAGGGAATGCTTACTCTAGTTAGAAAATAAAAAGTATTTTGAAAGCTACCCAAATTGCAGGGATAAGCTGATGTGTTTAATAGAAATAGATTGATTACCAGAATATATATTTGAAGATCCTATTTCATAATACTGTATTAGAATTATATATGGCACAAAATATTTTTATTTAATTTATTTTTAGATTTAACTTTTTATTTAGATTCTAGTTAGTTAACATAAACCGTAATATTGGTTTTAAGAGAAGAATTTAGTGGTTCATCATTTACATTTAACACCCATGGTCATTATAAGTACACTCCTTAGTACCCATCACCCATTTAGCCCATCCCCACCCACCTCCAGCAATCCTCAGTTTGTTTTTTATAGTTAAGAGTTTCTTTAGGTTTGCTTCCCTCTCATTTTATTTCTCCCCTTCTGCTATGTTCATCTGTTCTGTAGCTTAAATTCCACAAATGAGCGAAATCATTTGGTATTTGTCTTTGATTTATTTTCACTTAACATAATACTCTCTAGCACCATCCATGTCATTGAAAATGGCAAGATTTCATCCTTTTTGATGGCTGGGTAATATTCTCTTGCAGATTTATACACGTCTTTATCCATTTATCTGCCTATGGACGTTTGGGCTCTTTCCAATATTCGGCTATTGTTGATGATGCTGCTTTATGACAAAGGGTGCATGTGCCCCTTTGAATCAGTATTTTTGTATCCTTTGGGTAAATACCTAGTAGTGCAATTGCTCGGTTGAAGGGTAGATCTGGGATAGCTTTGAAGAACCTCCACACTTTTTCCACAGTGGCTGCACCAGTTTGTATTCTCACCAACAGTGTAAGAGGGTTCACCTTTCTCTACATCCTCACCAACATTCATTGTTTCCTGTTGTTAATTTTAGCCATTCTGACAAGGGTGAGATGGTATCTCATCATGGTTTTGATTTCTATTTCTCTGATGATGAGTCATGTTGAGTATCTTTTCACGTGTCTGTTAACCATCTGGATATCTTCTTTGGAAACATGTCTTTTCATGTATTCTGCACATATCTTAACTGGATTGTTTGGTTTTGGTATTGTTGAGTTTAATAGTTCTTTATAGATTTTGGATCCTAATCTTTTTATCAGATAATGTCATCTGCAAATATATTCTCCCATTACCTTGGTTTCCTTTCAGTTTTGTTGATTGTTTCCTTCACTGTGCCGAGCTATCTTTCTTTCTGTTTAATATTTTACTTATTTATTTGAGAGAGGTGAAAGCAAGAAAGATCACAGTAGAGGGAGAAGCAGACTTGTTGTGGAGCAAAGAGCCCTATGCAGGGCTCAATCCCAGGACCCTGAGATCATGACCTGAGCTGAAGGCAAGACATTTAACTGACTGAGCCACCCAGGAGCCCCCACAGATCTCTTGATGAAGTCCCAATAGTTCATTTTTGCTTTTGTCTCCCTTGTCTCCAGAGACCTATTTATCAAGAAGTTTTGTTTTGTTTTGTTTTTTAAGATTTTATTTATTTATTTGACAGAGAGAAACACAGCAAGAGAGGGAACACAAGCAAGGGGAGTGAGATAGGGAGAAGCAGGCTTCCCACCGAGCAGGCAGCCCAATGTGGAGCTCGATCCCAGGTCTCTGGGATCATGACCTGAGCCTAAGGCAGTTGCTTAACCAACTGAGCCACCCAGGCGCCTCTATCAAGAAGTTTCTATAGTCCATGTCAAAGATGTTGCTGACTGTGTCTCCCCTAGGAGAATTTATTTTGAATTTATTTTTGTGTATGGTGTAAGAAAGTGGTCCAGTATCATTCTTTTTCATATGGCTGTCCAATTTTTCTGACACTATTTGTTGAAAAGACTATCTTTTTTCCACTGGATATTCTTTCCTACTTTGTTATTGATTAGTTGACCATAGGCTTATGGGTCCATTAATGGGTTCTCTATTCTGTTCCATTTATCTATGTGTCTGTTTTTATGCCAGTACCATACTGTCTTGATGATTACAGCTTTGTAATATAGCTTGAAGCCCAGAATTTTGATGTCTCTAGCTTCATCATTGGTTCAATATTTGCAAACCAATCAACGTGTTACACCCCATTAATAAAAGGACAGATATGAACTATGAAGCCAAAACATTTTTAAATAAAAAGTTCTCTTTTCAAATTTTTAGTAACCATTAATTCTTACAAGATTCATATTTCCTATTACTTTAAATATATTGTCAAAGGTATTAACTTATTTCTAAATGATATGTGAATAAGGTTAAATGATTAAATAATACTGATAAATAGGATAAGTGATAAAGGAAATAAAAAAATAACAACAAAACTGAGGGGAAAATCTTCACTGAATAAAATGGCAAGCTGATATAAATGAAAAATCACTCCTTTCAAAAGTTTAATAAAAATTAAATAAGTACTTTCCAAATAGATGCACAAACATAAAGAGGCATACTGTAAGGAATCCATAGCCTGGTGGAATCTGAAAATGTCAATGTATAAGTGAGAACAGTAACACATATGCAAAAATACAGATATACTTGTTTTTGAGAATTAGAGAAGGGAAGGCAAGGAATTTGGAAGAGAAACAATATCTGAATCAGGTTTATTTTGTGTCTATGGTGCAGCATAGTGAACAAGTACAAAAATAAGCAACTGAAATATATAAAAGCTTGGAGCACAAGCCAGCATTATGTATGGGAAACTCTCAGAGGTTTATAATTCTGAGTCTGAAGTATGAAGTACAACAGAGCTGGAGAAACAAGGTTGGATGGTCATGCAACATCACAAATCATTTTAAGAAAATATGCTATAGCAAAGGGAAACCATTGAAGAATAAAGCAGTTAATGACATTTTCATAATTGTTTCAAAATAAGAAAACTAAAAATGTCAACTTTTAGGCGATCCAGCACTGGGACACTTTTTTTTTTTTTTTACGATTTTATTTACTTGACAGAGAGAGACAGTGAGAGAGGGAATAGAAGCAGAGGGAGTGGGAGAGGGAGAAGCAGGTTTCCCGCCAAGCAGGATGTGAGGCTCAGTTCGAGGACCCTGGGATCATGACCTGAGCTGAAGGCAGATGCTTAAAGACTGAGCCACCCAGGTGCCCCAAGGGGAGACTTTTTATAGTCCATTTTTTTCACAATATGTGTGGTCACAAAAAGGCTACTAAACCCAAATTAGGTTGACGTCCACACGACAATCCTTCAAAAGAATCAATAATTGTATTTAAGTTTAAACAGCTTCCATTTTAAATGCTGCTTTGCTTGAAAATTTCTCTTTACAAATCATCAATTCACCAGATGTGAATTTGTTTTTTACTTTTCTTTTCTAAAATGCATCCCCTGTTACATAAAATTCACTTTTACCATTGTTTCCAGGATAATCAATCTCTCTGAGTTACAGACTTCATTATGGTTGACTGGAACACCATGAGATGTATTAAACATACTACTACATGACAACATGGATAAGAATTAACTGAGTAGGCTACTTCCTCAAATCATAGAGCTAAAATCTTTCCAATATTTTAAAGAATCCAAACTCATAATTGATTCTAAAAGATAAAAAAAGTAAGAACATGTTAGATAAAACATATATAAGAGCTAAATAACAATATGGAACATAGCAATTACAATGTAACATAACTCCTCAAACATAATAACTATGAATATTTAACTAGACCCTTAAGAAACTGATGATTGTAGGGGCTGAATTTTTTTTTAATTCTTTTCTACAATGTTTGCCTTTATAAACAACATCACTGCATGCATATTGGTATTTTTATTATTTCAATCTGCAATCTCAGCAAACTATCTAATTTTGTGCATTTTACACAGTTCTGTTTGGATTTGCACCAGGTAAAAATGATAATAGATAAGAATAGATAAGAGAGAATTATTCATAATTCCATTGTTTCACTTGTTTCATATATATTGAGAATTCAAATATTGAGAGTCAAATATTTATTTACCACAGTGTCTGTTCTCTTATCTCAGCACTGGTGGTTTGTTAGATATTGTTTCTGGAAGCTTCCTAACCCATTGAATGATTAAATGGCAGCTTACTTTGTATTATAATATATTTAAATCCTTAGGGTACAACTTCTTAGAGCTGATCGGAAAACATTTCCTGGATGCACTTTATATCCATTATGTATAGATTACAGTGGATTTCCAATAAAGGAGTATTAGCCAACCATTAAAATCACATATGACAAATATAAAACAACTCTGCTTCTTCTAGCTGAAAACCATCACCATCTGTCAAATTTGAGTGATGGACCAGTGCAAATTCCTGTGTGGTGGTACACACTAATTATAATAGCTGCACTCAAGATTTTTGAGAATAAGTTTGTTTAAATCCTGCATATTACAAAAATATCTGTTCATATTACATTATCTTTTTTTTATGTTGGCATATTTGTCATTAAGATACATCTTCCTATAAGCCATAATTTACTTCACTTTGTGGGTCTTACTTTTTATTATTAATATCAAAATTACATATAAATTGGTAATAAAATGGTGGTCATAAATCATATATATATATATAATATGTAAAGTATAACATTATATAATATATAATCTTCCCAGCAATTTTTTTTAAGATTTTTTTTTTATTTACTTATTTGACACAAAGAAAGAAAGTACAAATAAACAGAGTGACAGGCAGAGGGAGAAGCAGGCTCCTCGCTGAGCAGAGAGTCAGATGCAGGGCTTGATCCCAGGACCCTGGAATCATGACCTGAGTCAAAGGCAGCCGCTTAACCAGCTGAGCTACTCAGGTGTCCTTCTTCCCATAAAACTTAATATTTGCCCTAAAATTTTGGTATCTATAGAAGAAAGCAGATTCTTTATCTTTTGAGAATTAGTCCTAGAGAATGCAGTGGTATTGTACACAGTGTATTTAATCCCCATAATACTGTTGCAATTTTATTCCATTGTTTTATAGAAGCACAGTCTGAGAGCAAAGGATGAAGCAGCTTACTCAGACTCACAAAACTAGTGAATGACAGAGCCAGGTTTCAAATCAAGGTCTGCTAGTTTCTAAATATATATTTTTTATCTTCTTTAGGAATCTGCCTCTCAGAACTTAAAATGAGACCTGAAATTCATTCACATCATCATTGAAGCATCTTCAAGGTAAGATTACCAACAAATTGCCAACACTAGTGCTCTGGGTATATTTAAAGAATTTTTCCTCTGGCATTCTACTTTATTGCTGGATTTTTCTTCTATAAACACAAAGATCTATTCTCCTTGTCTGTGAGAGATTTTATTACAAAACAATCAGTAAAGACATCTTGATGTACTATCTGGAATTAGAGAGAATTGAAGGGAAGAAATGAGGAAAGGTTGAAAAACAACCAAATCGATGCAGTGTAGGAAAAAAAAAATTGCTTGAGGTGGGATGTAATTGAATAAAGACATACGTGGTGTATAATGTCAATGCAAGTTATTGCTTTTTACACAATGTGTGTGATAGTTGGGAAGCTATATACGTAGAGTAAAATATAAGTTTGAGTTAGGCAAATTCTACACAAGGTAGCTTTTAGTCATTCTGGTTTAATCTATTTTTTAATTAGCTTCCCAAGAGGAATTAGGATTTTAAGTTCCCTAAATAATAAAGTCTAATCTTTTGCAGAACTGAAGCCACCAAATTAAAAAACTATAATCATTTCACAGAATTTTTTAAAGATTATTTATTTATTTATTTGACAGAGAGAGAGATCACAAGTAGACAGAGAGGCAGGCAGAGAGAGGAAGAAACAGGCTCCCTGCTCACGGGGGCCTCAATCCCAGGGTCTTGGGATCATGACCTGAGCTGAAGGCAGAGGCTTTAACCCACTGAGCCACCCAGGTTCCCATTTCACAGAATTTTTTGATGTCAGTCTAGTAGTTGTTAGATGGAAAATTTTATAAATTTATTATTTGTTTATTTATTATTTTATTTATTTATTTATTATTTTATATATTTATTTGAGAGAGAGCAAGAGTGAGAGAGCACAAGCAGGGGGAGCAGCAGAGGGAGAGGGAGAAGCAGGCGCCCTGCTAATCAGGGAGCCCTACATAGGGTTCCATCCCAAGACCCTGGGATCATGACCTGAGCCAAATGCAGACACTTACCTGACTGAGCTACCTCGGTGCCCCTAGAAACTTATTTAATATTCAATTTGATATTGTATTAAAAAGCCCCTCATTTCCATGTTATTAATATATCAAAATGGAACAATGTAACAATCACATTTCTTCCTTTCTCTTCCTTCCTTTCTTTCTCTCTCCCTTTCTTTTTCCTTTCGTTTTCTTTTTCTTTTCTTTTCTTCCCTTCCTTCCTTCCTTCCTTCCTTCCTTCCTTCCTTCCTTCCTTCCTTCCTT
>PITA01009455.1:35151-77716 GCA_004023965.1 Spilogale gracilis | reverse complement strand
TCATTTTTGATATACACATTATAAATAAAAACAAGACATTCATGTTTATTGCCCAGAACTGTTTTATTGAGTGAACACACCACAGTTGATTGACTGTGTGTGGACATCTGGGTTGATTTTGGCTTAAGCTATGAAGTATAAAGTTACTTTCTACAAGTCTTCAGTGACACGATCTCATTTCTCTTCAGTAAATATCAAATGATAGAACTGCTGGGTCACTCCTTTATTTATGTTTAACATTTGAAAACCTTTCAAATCGTTTTTCACCAGCAACTTATACAACTTCCTGTTTCACATCCTTATTAGCACTTACTGGTAATTGTCTTTTTAGTCATTGTATTGTGTGTGAATATTTTATTTCATAAATTCTATTTTTTCAGTTCTAAAACTGTTGCCTGAAGTGGAAATAAAAATTTTATGGTTCTTCTTGTTAATACTTATTTCTTATTCATTGACAATGTTTTTATTTATTATGAATACACATAATTTCTGCTTTAAAATTCATGTCTGTTAGTTGAGATATCTGGTTCATATCAGAACAGGCTCTACTGATTTTCTTTTCTTCTGAAGTGTGTTCTATTTTTTGGATTATTCGCATTGTCTGTTAATCTTGGATTATATCTCAGGTATTATGAATTTCAACTGAAGGAGGTTCTCAATTCTATTATATTCTCTGATGAATACTGTTTCATATATGTCAGCAGATAATTTGTCTGACTCTGTTTGAGCCACAACTCTTGTAAGAGTCAACTCATGTCTGAGTCAGATCATTTGTCTTTAGTTGAGATGATTATTTAGTCCATCCTACACATGGGTTTCAGAGCTCAGTCAGAGATGTGCATGGAAAGATTTGGGTGATCTTCTCTAGCTCTTTCTCTTATGGGATTATCTCCATCTCTTTCACATTCACTACCCAGATGTCCCAAGATAGATGGACTGTGGGTGTCTTCCCAGTCTGCTGCCCCACTGCCACTGTGCAGGTTCCAGAATCTTCACAGCTGTCAGGCTCCAATCCTTTGAGAAAGCATGTACTTCTCACTAGGATCTTTCTGCTGCTTCCCATTCTTCAGTGTCTTCCCATAGCTATTTTACGTACTGTGTCCAAGATTTTCAGTGATTTTTTGCAGGGGTTTACATGATAGGGATTTCGTTTTTCTTTTTTTAAAGATTTTATTTATTTATTTGACAGAGAGAAACAGAGCTAGAGAGGGAACACAAGCAGGGGAGAGAGGGAGAAGCAGGCTTTCTGCTGAGCAGGGAGCCTGATGCGGGGCTCAATCCTGGGACTCCAAGACCATGACCATGACCTGGGCCGAAGACAGATGCTTAATAACTGAGCCACCCAGGCATCCCAGGGATTTTGTTTTTCAAATTTAAAAATAAAATTCATCCATGTCGTAACTTATATTTTCACGCTTATGGCATCACTAATGCCATAAACAGAGACCAACGTATCTCTCTCTCTCAATATATTTTTTTTAACTTTATGGTTATTGATTCTTATGCTCCATTTACCTGATCCAGGTACTTGAGATTTCCTTCTATGCTTTCTTCTAGAAGAGTTGGTGTTTTGACTTTCTCATTTAGAACTATAATTAACCAGAACTGATTTTCATATATGGTATGAGTAACAGAATTATCTTAACAGTGAAAACACTCTGATAGCTAGAGTTTTTAAAAAAATACAGTTAAGTAGCTATAGTTCAGCAAAGGTTAGTACACAGAAAAAATCTAAATAAATATTAAATATAAACCCATAATCTGTACATTTCACTTATGATTAGCACTAACCCAAATATTTCCACATTAGATCCAAGAATCAAAAATCAACTTGTCATCAATTAATCATTCTTAAAGTGAAAGTACCAAGTATGCTGGACTGTTAAAACGACATCAACAAAAATGTTTAAATCAAATGAACTTTTCTCAGGCGCCTAAATTAAGTTTCTCAAGTCGAGCATGTAATTAGAATCCATTTCTCTCTGGTATATATATTTTACACATTAAGTATGCTTGAAATAGTTTCTATTTTGTGTGTGTGTGTGTGTGTTTTTTTTAAAGATTTTATTTATTTGACAGAGAGAAACACAGCTAGAGAGGGAACACAAGCAGGGGGAGTGAGAGAGGGAGAAGCAGGCTTCCCACCAAGCAGGGAGCCTGATGTGGGACTTGATCGCGGTCTCCAGGATCATGACCTGAGCCAAAGTCAGTCGCTTAACCAACTGAGCCACCCAGGTGCCCTTCTAGCTGTATTTCTCTGTGTCAAATAAATAAATAAAATCTAAAAAAAAAAAAGAAAGAAAAATGTCAATAAAATGGTAATCTAACCAGGTTAAATACGATAGGAAAGAGAAAAAGAAAAGTTGCTAATATCAAAAGTGAAGTGGAGTTATCATTAATGATTTCAAGGACATTAAAAGAATGATAGAGGAATATTACAAACAACTCTATGACATAAGATTTGATAAATGAAAGACACAATCTAACAAATTTCCTACAAAGAGATATAGGTAATCTGTTAAAGAAGTTGAACTGATAATAACTTCCCAAAAAGAAAACACCAGATATAGATGGTTTCACTGGTGAATTCCACCAAATATTTTAAAAATGATACCATTTCTCAACAATTTCTTTCAGAGAATAAAATCAGGGGTAATACTTCCTACTTATTCTATGAGTCCATGTTACCCCAGATAAAGACATAACAATAAAGGAAGACTTCTTGTAAACATAGAAGCAAAATCCTCAATATAATAATAGCCATTTGAATAAAATAATATATAAGAGAATTCCATACCACAGCTAAGCGGGAATTATCTTAGGTATGCAATGGTGTTTCAAGATTTGAAAGCCAGTTAGTATAATCCATTGTATCAACAGGCTAAAGAAGGTAAATCATATGATCAAATCAATTGATGCAGGAAAAGCATTTGACAAAATCTAGCACAGTCATCATAAAAACTCCCTAAAAAGTGGAAATAGAGATGGACTTCCTCAGCTTAATAAAAAGAATAACAATTTGCAAGCTAACATCATACATAATTGTGAAAAACTAGAAGAATTTTACCTAGGATCAGGACAAAGCAAAGATGTCACCACTCATTACTCTTATTCAACCTTATGTTGGAAGTCTGCCTAACACAATAAACAAGAAAAGGAAATACAGGTAAAAATGGTTGGAGAACTAAAATTGTTCAAGGATCACATGATTGTTGAAAATAATAAAAAACTTGATGGAAATCATAAGTGACTATAACAAGGATCAGTATATCAGGTTAATATACAACAGTCACTTGGGGCATCTGGGTGGCTCCGTTGGCTAAGCAACTGCCTTTGGCTCAGGTCATGATCACGGAGTCCCAGGATCGAGCCCCACATCAGACTCCCTGCTCGGTAGAAAGCCTGCTTCTCCCTCTCTCAGTTCCCTCTCTAGTTGTGTTTCTCTCTGTCAAATAAGTAAATAAAATCTTTTTTAAAAAACTCAATTGCTTCCCTATATACTAGCAATAAACAATTGGAACTTGAAATTAAAAACATAGTATAATTCAGCACCAAAAAAGGATGTACATAGAAATAAATCTAACAAAATATGTATAAAAACTTTATCAGGAAATACACAAAATTCTGAAGAAAAAAAAATCAAAGAAGAACCAAATAAGTGGAGAGATGTTCCAGGTGCATGAGTGGAAAGACAGTATTATCAGGCTATTTCCAACTTGATCTGTAGATCAAAGCAATGCCTCCAAAATTCCAGTAAATAATTTTGTAGATATCAAGAAACTAATTCTAAATTTTGAGGGGGGAGGAAAATGACCAAGAATAGCCAAGACAATATTGAAAAACGAAGTTGGAGGCTGACACTACTCAAATTCAAGACCTACTGTAAAGCCACAATGATTAAAAACATTGTGATATTGACAAAATGATAGATAAGTAGATTGACGGTACAGAATACAGGTACCAGAAATAGACCTCCACACATATAGTCCACTGCTCCTTGACAAAAGAAAAAAGGAAATAAATACAATGGAGCAAAGATAGTCTCTTTACCAAATGGTGCAAGAACAACTGGGTACCTACAATTGAATATATCAAGACCCAAAGTTTATACCTCTTACAAAAATCAACTTAAAATGGATCATTGACCTAAATCTAAACATCAAATCCTACAACTTTTAGAAAATAACATTGAAGAAAATATAGGTGACTTTGGATCTTGCAATGACTATTTAGACATAACACCAAAAGCAAGATTCATTACAGAAAAAATTGATGTTAGATTCATTAAAGTTTGGAATTTCTTCTCTTTGACAGATACTGTTAAGAGAATGAAAGGACAAGACATGGGCTAGAAGGAAATATTTGCAAAACACATATCTCATAAAGGACTTATCTTCAAAATATGTCAAGAAATCTTAAAATTCAACAATATAGAAAACAAACATCCTAACTAAAAAGAGGAAAGGATCTGTACAATACCTTCTTATCAAAGAAGGTATACAGATGGCAGATAAAGCATCTGAAAAATTTTACATCATGTATCGGCAGGGAATTACAAACTGAAACAATAGAAAGAACCACTACACATCTGTTAGCATGCAAAGTCTAAAACACTAATGCCACCAAATGCTAGTGGAGATGGGGAGTGCAAAGAATGCTAATTCATTGTTGGTGAGAATGCAAAATGATACAGCCACTTTGGAAGAGAGTTTAGCCGTTTCTTACACAACTTTTATATGTGCTCCAGCATTTGTGCTTGCTGGTATTTATCCAAATAAGCCGAAAACTGAAAAACCCATACAAACCCCTGCACACGAATGTGTCTAGTATCTTTATTCAAATTGTCAAAAATTAGAAGTAATCAAGGTGTCCTTTCAATAGGCGAATTGAGGAATTAGTTGTGGTACATCCATACAATGGAGTACTACACAGTGATAAAAAGAAATGGAGCTGTCAAGCCATGAAGAGACATGGAGAAACCTTAAATGCATATTACTAAGTGAAAGAAGACATTCTAAGAAGGCTCCCTATTTTATTGCGACATGGAATTCTGGAAAAGTAAAAACTATAGAGACAGTAAATCATCAGTGATTTTCAAGGGTTTACGGGGCAAAACGGAGATCAACAGGTGAAGCGTGGGGTGCTTCTAAGTCAGTGATGCTATCCTGTGTTATACTCTAACAATGGAAACCTGACATGATGCATTTGTTGAAACCCTCAGAAGTGTAAAACACAGAGTGAACCCCAATGCCAGCTATGGACTTTCGTTAATGATAAGGTATTGATGCAAGATATTAATAATAGAAAAAAACATAAACATGGGAACTCTACTATCTGTTCAGTTTTCTATGTATCTAAAATTTCTCTAAACAATAGTATTGTTTAATAGTAGCTATTAATTGCCTTACATAATTTGAAGGAACATTATTTAGTACATGAAAGTATAAGATTTCATATTTTTTTCTTTTAAACTTTATTATGCTCTCTTCCCTGCCCCAGATTCAGGTCAGCTGGAAGCTTGAACCCTTTCTTTCCTTCTTCCTTTCTTTCTTTTTTAATTAAAGATTTTATTTAATTATTTGACAGAGCAAGAGAACACAAGCATGGGGAGCAGTAGAGG
Organism: Spilogale gracilis; assembly: GCA_004023965.1. Classification (NCBI taxonomy): domain Eukaryota; kingdom Metazoa; phylum Chordata; class Mammalia; order Carnivora; family Mephitidae; genus Spilogale; species Spilogale gracilis. Next base: position 72,096 of record PITA01009455.1, on the reverse strand, counting down.
GAGAAAGAGAAGCAGGCTCCCCCCTGCGATCATGACCTGAGCCAAAGGCAGATGCTTAACCATCTGAACCACCTAGGTACCCTGGTTTCATATTTTCTTGGTGAATTAAAATTTTTTTATTTATTATTTTATAACCCCCTTTAACTTGAGTAACTTAAATTTTGGCCGAAAGTATATTTTACATCATGGTAATATAGTTAGACCAACTTTCTTTTGCTTAGTAATTTGCCTTATAGTTGATATATCACTTTTTAAATTATTTTTCAATCTTCTCTGTCCTAAAGTTAGGTTTGTCTCTTGTAAATGGCATAAAGATTGATTTGTGGGTTTATTTATTCATTCTAACCATCTTGTCTTTTAATTGTGGAGTTAAGTCCATTAATATATATTGTGATTATAAATATATTCGAAGAGTTTTGTTGAAAACCAAGTTTTGGTTGATAATTTCCATTGTTGCTGATGATAGGATACGTTTAACTTCCTTGATCTTTTTCAAGTATTCCTCATTTAATTTGTCTTGTTTATTCCCTCTTTTTCTATTACAACTTTCTCTATGTCTTTGGGGTTTAATGTTTCTATGCAAAATGACTAGTTTTGCTTTTTCTACATTTATTGTTTGGAATTTTCTAGGATCCTAAAGTAGCGTATTAACACTTACCAGAATTTCCAGAAATTTTCCAGCCGTTCTCTGACTGCTGTCCCTCCTCCAGTCATTCTCATCTCTCCTCCATGAGCACTTCAAACATTAGATGGCTTCCTCTACTGTCAGTTTCTTTTCACTCACCTTCCACATTTTCAATCTCTATTTCTTCACCATCTTGAAGAAATTTTCAAATATACAATGTATTTCTTTAGTTATTTCTTCATCTAGATGAACTGCTGTTAACCCTGATTTTTAAAAAAGTTTCATCTTATTTTTCAGGCCTAGTTTTCAATTTGGTTATTTTTTTAAATGTTTCATCATTTTTTATGTACGTTTACTCTTTAATTTTTCTTTTGATAACTTTTTAGCTTGCCTACTTGTCTTGTGATTTTCTTTTTAACTTCAATCTTAGCTTTCCTACAAGTTTTTATGTGAGCATATTCTGCAGAGTGAATCAAAGTGCTATTCCTTCAAAAGGGATTGCATTTTTTTCTATGTATATCATAAACCTGGGGCCCCAGTAAATTAATTTTTCTTTTAGAGGAAAATTCAGCCCTTAATTTCCTACATGGCTTGGCTTCCTTCTTCCAACTTGGTCTGAGACCCTTTCCTGTTTTACTCTGTGGGCAGCTTCTTCAGCATGCCACTACACAGAGGTGTAGAATTCTGGTGTCCTTTTAGATTCTATACCGTGGTCATGATCTTCTTTATCTTTGGCTTTTAAATCCAAGCTCATGTTGGCCAGGTTTTATTGGATACCTCAGAGTAAAATCCAGTGTCCTGCTTTCCTATTGGATCCCATTTGTACATTGGTTTTCAGTTTTTCAGAATGCTTCACTGTCTTGACAACTGACAGATGCAGTCTGTGTGTGTCTGTGTGTGTATTCGTGTGTTCGTGTGTGTGTGTGCGTGTGTGCGTGTGTGAGTGTATGTGTGTGAGTGTTTAAGTTTTCTTCCAGCGTTTTGAGTGGTGTTTCAGCAGAAAGGTTTTTGTTTAGGGCACCTGAAAGCTATCCTTTCTCTTTTCTTCTCTGTTGTTACATTTCTGAACTCTCCATCCAAACTGGCCTGTCCTTCTAGACATGGGTCCTCTCGCTGCTCATGAAAATGAACTTCTCTTAGCACTTCCAGGCAAGATCAGTTAATATACACAATGCAATAGTAAAGTTACTGTCATCATGTAAGACAAAGTCATTGGGATGCAAATCTATAGGGGTCATCCTGTGCCTTTGTCAGGGTCTTTCGGTATTCATGGAACTTTGCCCACCTTTTCTCTTTATAAAACCGGGGTGCAAGGATCCTGTGAGATACTGTGTGTGAGACTACGTCATTATATGCCAATTCCCCCTACAAGTACAAACTATTTTGGTTTTTTACCTGAAGGCCTTGTAGGTCCTAAATTATATGAGCCAAAGCCATAAGTAATAGGGATAATTTTAAGGAGTTATGTAAGTTTATAAGATTTTTTTTAAAGGTCACTGGGGTTTTGGAGTGTCTCTGAATCAGTCTCTAGAACTTACTTTATTCTGTCTGCTCATACATGTGCAGAGAATATGTTTTACACCAGAAATGCATCATCTGTCCTCATGAATGTTTGTAAAAGGCAGCAGATCTCCTTTGTAATGTAGCTTCCTCATCACCAGCACTGAAATGGAATCATAAACCATAGTTAATTTCATTTTCAGAATTTTTATAATAGTAGGACAGCTGTTCAGCATAACTTCCTGTTGCTTTTCAATTTATGGTACATATGATAAAATAAATTTGGAAGTAAAGGCCAAGAAGCTTGGATGAACTTTACGAAATTTAATTTGGCTGTGTCAGGGGCTTATTTTTCATTGAAACATTTTCAGTCTCATGGACACTGGTTTTGAGCCAGTTATCAGTTTCCCAACCTGGTTTAAGATACAATTTTAAAATAAAGCTGAAAGACAATAATTATGTGAAAAGCTGGTTTAGAAATCCTCATTGGTAGCATGTGTTTGGGAAAAGGGTGGATTGTTTTTATAAACCCTCTACTTACGTTGCCCATTTTGATACTCAAGTGTAATTTCTCAAATCACATATCCTACTGGTAAGGAAATGAAATGTTCAAATGTACCAACATTAATATTTTGCAGAATATTCCTATCTCTATGACCACTGTTGCATGTTAAAACATAAGAAAGCCCTGAGCCCAGAGTTTTGAAGCTGGAGAGATAGTCATTTGTTCAGGTGTGTAAATGGAAATTAACCTAACAATGGGATTGATTATATTAATTTAGTATTTCAGCTTGACAAATTATAATTATAAATACATGGCTTCCATTTTTTGCATGTGTAAATAATGGCCAGAAGTGAAAAAGGATGTAGTTTGTAAAGATCAGATTAGAGCACTAACTCCTTTTCTTGAAGCATATTCAGAAAACAGAATTTACATTATTCATAGGGCTTAAAATGCCAAGGAACAGCCGAACTTTGGTCTCAGCTGGCCTCTAACACCTGGTTTTTAACCACATCATCTTTTCCCCCTTCTTTTTTGGTAGGATGATAAGCATTTTGAAATTTAGAAAACTTCCTTCCATGCATTTTAAGTGTGGGTGTGTCTCAGAATACCAATGATACAAATGTGTTGAGAAATTACATTAGCTTTAGGGTTTTATGATTTCATCTCCCTTTCAGAGAGAATCATACCTTTAATTACAATATGTTCAGAACACTTTGAACGTAACTGTAGTAGAATAAGAAGGCCGATTGATAGGAAAATATCTCAATCTATGTCCCATTTCCAGGGGTTGGAAGATCATCTCTCAGATTTGAAGTGAGAAAGCTTTCTTTAAACACGAGGCAGTAACAACATCTGCACACAACTAATCCCGAACTTGAACCAACTCTTCTCCATATTTTAGAATGTGCCCATTTCCTCTCATCTTACTCTTCATTTTATATACCCTGGAGGCAAAGCATGGTGAGAAGGACTACTTTGCAATCATTTTGACTTATCCATAAGCAGGACATTTGCAAAATCCCTTAAGAACTCATCTTCAGAGATTTGTAGCTCAATTAAGCAGATTCAGTTAGTCAAGATATACTGGCTAAGGAGTATATAAGGCTCGAGTCCCTGAAGATTCTAGGATCTCATGCAGTTTGTTGTAACAAAAAGCCTCATTTCCTTGCACTGACACATTTTCTTCAAAACATTTGGCAAGGAAACTACATTTCTGGCAAATGATGTAACTACAGTTGAATTCTGCAGCCCCCATTTTTTTCCATATCCTGTCTTCAGGAACATGGGCGTAGGGTCAGGAAGCACAGTCAGTATTCTCATTATTCGATGCCCAGCAGACTGGAAGCCCCTTTTCTACTCACGTGTAGCCAGATGTTGAGGCGAGAGAAGCTCAGGTGCCACAACCCACTGTTGTCCTCCCACCTCAGAAACTCTGGGCTGGATTAAAATGATGGGAACTAATGAGTGTCTGAGGTCCTATTTGGTCCCAGACACAGTGCTAAGTTTTGTCTGCTTTGCCTATTATGAGGAAGGTCCCCAAAAGAAAAAAACAAAAGGCTGAGAATTTTTTTAAGAATGAAAGTGGGAGGGAAAAGGGAGAGAAAAGGTAAAGAGGAGAAGGCAAAGGAAAACTCACTCTTGAGCATGTACCTGTTATGTGGCATATTAAGACTTTATCCAAGGTCACGTGGCTAGTAGAATTGGCAGAGTGAGTAAATATGTGGTTTGTGTCACACCAAAACTTGTGCTGTTTACTGCTCATGCTGTATTGCCTAGGGCTCTGTGGAAAAGCTTTCTGAGAGTCCCCCTACCTTTTGGACACAGTAGGATATATTTCGTTGTCTCCCTTACACTTAGAGGTGATCGTATACTGAGTTTTTGCCAGTGGAATATGTTACCACTTCATGATCTGTCCACTAAAACTGTCCTTACAGAATCCTCACCCTCTTTCCCTATTGGAAGGCTGGATAAAGGACTCAGAGGTCACAGGGGAGAGCAACACCACATAGCAGAAGGGGTCGGGGTCTCTGAAGCACTACATGGAAGGTTGTCTCAGAGACGCGCATGAAGAGCTATGTGAGCAGGAAGTACTGCTGGTGACGGGCTGCTGGGCGCCGGGAGTCATTGAGTAGAGCACCTCCTCACCATGAATTCAGACCTGAGTAGATGGAACAGCATGGCACAACCCAGCCTCCTCTGGCCATGTTTCCATCCCCCATTTTTTCTGTTTGAAAAAAAAGGCTAATCGGGTCAGCTAAACCCACCAGTGTGCTAGCCTCTGACACTTAGCAATGCTGCTGTCCCTGAAGGCCAAGTCCTGAAAATTTCACACCAGGAGGCTTATCAAGAAAAGGTATCAGGGAAACCTCTTAGCCCTCAGCACTTCATACTGTGGAGGCAGTTGCCTGTTTACATACTGGATGGCTCAGTCGTACGCATACTCCATCCCATGCTCTGCCAACACTGTAAGAGACAAGTAATGAGAAGTAAGGTGACTGATCCGTTTGATTCTTAAAATTGTATTGGGCCTCCTGGATGCAAGCACAATGCACAGTCATTCGTTGTTCACTGTAAAGCTCTAAGAAAGAATAGACTCTTTCCCCACCTTCCCAGATACAGACAAATATTTCTAATCTCTGTGGAAAATCTAAAAAAAACCAGGCATCTCCAAGGAGTGTGCCAATGAGAGCTTCACGTCCTCATAGATTTCTACGATCACAGGCCTCAAGTTGAGTTCTTGAGCCCACACTTTATAATGCTCACAGCAGGGTAACATCTCCATACTGCTGTTACGGTTATTAATGCACTTACTATTGAGAATTCTGTTGGCTGCATGCTTGAGTAAGGACATGAGTTTATCTTCACAATATCCCTGGTAGGCGGACAGGTGATGACTTTTATTAACACCATTTCAGTGATGAAGGAGCCGGGAAAGAATGCAAAGTTACTTTCCAGCATTATTCAGCAAATTGAAGCAGAATTAAGTTCAGAACTCCAAGTGTTTCAATTGTTAGTTTACACTTAGACTGTGATTCCCAGTCATATAAGCGCTGGGACAGAATCCCTGTTGTTGAGCAAGATCTCCAAGGGCAAAAAAGAAAAAAAAATGCTAAAGGCCTTGGTGGTAGATTTAAAATGCTCTGTGACCTTTTATTTTAGTGTATAGGTGTGTCCTAATAGAGCTGTGAGTGCAAAGGAAGAGAAGGATGAGCCTGAAATACATTTCCTACACAGGACATTTCAGCACTGATCTAGGAAGCATGTAGGAATGTTCACCAACATTCATGGCATATCACTGTGAGTTCATTTCTGTTCTTCTGGCATTGGAAAGACTTAGCATAGTAATTCAGAATCATTCAAGGAAAGAAATTCCTGCCCAAATCACAACTAACTTTAAGTGTCCCCATCTCAAAGGCTTGCTGCACGTGTAAGGTAAGACTACAGCCTCTTTAGTCTGACTTGCCAGGCCCTCAGTTATCCATCCCCAAACTCCTTTGTGATACCTGCTCCTGCCACACGCAAACATTCTGAATTATGCATCAATTGCCCTATTTCTTATCCCATTAGCTCCTTGAAATTCCTCTGTCTTCATACATTTAATTATGTTTATTCCATCCAATAGGGAAAATCCTTGTCCTCATGAGAATCTACATGTCCCAGTCCCTTTTCATCCTTAAAAAAAAACCTTCTCTGAAATATTACAGCTTCTCTTGAATCACAAAATTACCTTCGTGGGCCATTCACTTCCCCTCTTTCTTCCCATAGGATTTATCAATAACTTGTGAACCCTTGGAACATAAAAATGTCATGTTCATTTTTTTCCCCAGAAGAACTAGCAACTAGCATGTATTTCATATGCAGCAAATATTCAATTAAGTGCTTCCTGTTTAACCAGTTTTTAATGTAGTTTCTTGCTTCTTCAGTTTGTTTTGTTCCTTGGTGTTTTTGTTTTGTTTTTTTTACAGACAGGAGGTAGAGCTAAGATTTGGAATGAGACATGAATTCTTCATAGGACTCAGAAGGGTCCAGAAAATACTGTATGTATTTGGTGGAATTAGTCATTTTGGATCAAGGATTTTTGTTTGTTTGATTTGACTATTTTATTTGAGCCTCCCTCTGTTGTATGCATGATAGGATTTCAAGTTTTCCAAAGAAGTTGTTAGCACATCGGGTACTGTTTTCTCTAGGTCTTTAAAAGACTACTTAAAATTACATCCACATGCCAATAATGTGTGAAATTGACCTGCAGAGTCCATTTTAGGAAGGTGAAAAGATATATTCATGTTTCTAAAGGGATAGTTACACTAAAAAAAAAATAGAGAAAAATAAAATGCCTAAATTGAACTGTCCTAGAAAAAAAATATATAGCCAGTGTCATTAGTACTGGAGGAAATGATCATTTTAAATTACTGGAGTTGGAACAACTATCACTCCAAAAAACACGTTGTGAAAATACAGGCGATTTCAAATGTTTTGTCTAGCTTTTATGTAAGCAACATAACACTACACTGGATGATACCCATACCTTTAGACTTCTGGGACATTTTGTCCTTTGAGATTTATATAAAACTACTCAGGGGTGCCTGGGTGGCTCAGTCATTAAGCGTCTGCCTTTGGCTCAGGTCATGATCGGGGACTCCTGGGATCGAGGCAGGAAGCCTACTTCTGCCTCTCTCACTCCCCCTGCTTGTGTTTCCTCTTTGACTGTGTTTCTCTCTGTCAAATAAATAAATTTAAAAAAATTACTCAAATCTCCATCTCATATTTGATGGAAAATTTAATATTCAAATTCATATGTCCGAGGTCTCTTGGGTTGAGATGAGATTACTCTAATGAAGACTATAGTATATTTGTATATTTGTACCTCTCTTTATTTGTTATATCTACAGATTTTAGAAGTTCAATGTAGTTAATCCATATTCAGAGACACAAACATCTATCAGAAAAAAAAGAGTTTATAGAAATAAAGTTTGGTCTTTTTGGTGTTGCATTCAATAGATTCTAACTGTAGTTAATAAGAGCAAAAAAAATTAGCATGGGGGAAAATTTCTGGTGGGGGCTTTAAAAAGCCAATTCTTTAGGTATAGGGGTATCAGGTCACATAATAAATCTTCATTTCAGAGTGTTGCCATCAACATGATTTTGCTGCCAAAAAAATCTGCACATACTATTTATTTTTCTGTGTAAATTCCATATCCTGGGAGGAACATGAATGGCTCAAATTAGAACAAGCGTCCTATAACTAGAAAGTCTATTCCTGTTTTATAATTAGGCCAAGGAGGAACAGAAGGAACTACTCAAATCCTGCCTCTGTGGAGTTGCAGTCTTTCTTAGAGAAAGGGAATTACTGTGTCTGAAGAGCCTCTTCAGGAGGTGTTGAATATAAAGATTATGTGGTTTGCCTCCTTACTTGACAGATGAGGACAAGGACTCCCTGAGAGCTGAGTGCCATGTGGAAGGTCATGAGTTGGAGGCTGAGATCTAAGTGGAACGAGGTCCCCTAACTCCCATTCCTTTACTGTGTCTGCCCCACGTGGAGATGCACTTGGGGCCTTGCATTACCAAGATTAGAAGACTGAATGGAATATTAAACCATTGGGAATTTCAGGGAAGGAGTTCTGTTTTTTGAACTTCGAATCTGAGAAGGTTTTCAAGTATCCATAACATGTACAAGTTACCTCTGTTTCCTTGTCTTATTCCCCCTACCACCACTGGACATTAGAAGCCATTAGAATATCAACTGTTAGAGAAATAGAAAGCATCACACAATATGATCTTCTTAGCCACCCAAACGTCAATCTACATCATCATACAGAATTTAAGATCTTCACTTACCTATCTGATCAGTTTCCTATTCCTGATCTGATACGCACTCAAGTTTGAAGCTCATGGGCCCAGCCCACTTGCTTACAAGATTGGGTTTCTAGAGCAGCAGCATCACTGTCAATGGAGAATTTGTTAGAGATGCAATTTTTAAGGCCCGTCCTAAGATCTGTTGACTTGAACACTTGGGGTCAAGGCCCAGTGATTCGGCTTTAACCAGCCTTCCTGGTAATTCTAATACATGTTCAGGTTTGGGAATCACTACTTCTAGCTATTGTTAGAAAAAATGTCTGGCAATTACTTCTTTATAGGCCTAGCCTCCTATTTTACTTTAAATTGATAAACCTTAGAGAGTATATCCTATATACCTAGTGCTGTTCTAAGTATTTTAGAAATATTAACTCATACAATGGTCATAACGGCCTAACAGAAAAGCGATATGATCTCAGTTGTTTTTTTAAGATTTTATTTATTTATTTGAGAGAGAGACAGTGAGTGAGAGAGAGCATGAAGGGGAGAAGGTCAGAGGGAGAATCAGACTCCCCACGGAGCTGGGAGCCAGATGTGGGACTCGATCCCAGGACACCGGGATCATGACCTGAGCCGAAGGCAGTGGCTTAACCAAGTAAGCCACAGGCATCCCATGATCTCAGTTTTATATTGGGAGAAACTCATAAGACTGTGAAGTCTGACACTTGCTTTATTATTTTTTCCTTTATTTTTCTCCAAAATAGTTGTTTGCTTTTGCTTCCCCCAACCACACTGGAATAAACATGTGGCACAAAGGACATGATCAATGAGGAACTATTAAAAAGAGTGAATGTAGGAATGAATGAATGAATTCCTCATACACGTGAGGAAAATGATCTTTACAGAATTCTCATAAGGTCATGTCATGTCACACCATACACCTTTTTCTGACTCTATAATATGTACCTTTACATGGATCAGTGAGGACTGAGAACATCAGTCAAAACTTTCCACATTGCACATACCTGAGCTATAGTGCTGTTTGATTAAAAAGATAGAGGAATCTGAGACCTGTACAGCAGGTGGACTTTTAGAAAAGAAGCTGCAAATTAAAGTTATTCAAGTCTTAGAAATAGAATCTTATTCAGTTTCAGGATTCAGAAACAGGTATTTAAAACTTCCTTTTGCATTGTGCCACAGGCTGAATGCTTGTGTCTCCCCCAGATTTCTCTCAGTGTGATAGTCTTAGGGGATGGGGTCTGTGGTTAAGTCGTGAGGGTGGAGTGTCCTTATGAAAGGGACCCCATAGAGCTCCTTCTCTTCTTCCATCATGTGAGGACACAGAGAGAACATGGCATCCATGAACAGGAAGCAGTCCCTCACCAGACACGGAATCTGCCAGCACCTTGATCTTGGAATTCCAGCCCCCAGATCTGTGAGCAGTCAAGGTCTGTTGTGCACTAGCCGCCTCTTCTATGGTTATGCTTGTTATAGCAGCCTGAATGGACTAAGACACACTGATAAGAGACGTGCCATGGGAATGAGGCTGATGGTCACACCCTGGTGTCCCACTTATCAGAAGAAGGCCAATGAGGAAAGGCAAGTGTCAGCTTCAAATGGAAGGGCGTTTATATTTCAAGGATAACCCGACATCTAACAAGTGTCATATCTGTAGCAGATGAAAGAGTTAGAACATCATGATCTGACCCATGTTATACCTGAATAGAACATGTGGTAGAAAGAGTTTCCTTTCTCTTACAAGATTAAAAACTGGGATTCAGAGCTGTAATTTGAGGTGAGGAAGATATAGTAGAACACACTGCCCTAACAGATGATATTACCACATGGCAAATCTATGCTTCCTGAAAACATGATCCTGAAATAAGTCACTACTTGAGTTTACCAGAAAATTGGATTTTACAGAAGAAAAGTCAATGTACTTACCTGTGGATCAATTTATGTTGTGCAACTTGAAGGAAAATGAGAAAAATATAGTAAGTAGTGGCAAAGTTGCATGAGAAATAGGCAAACTCACAAGGAGATAACAGTATTAACATAGAAATTAGAGAATAATAAATGTGACCTTTGTGAGTATCTGTTGGATTCCATACCCTATTTCTGTAGTTAACTTCAAGGGTTTAGTGAAAAGGATTGTAAATACTTAGCTCTCCACCCATTCTGACCTCAGGAGGACACTTAACATCTGCCAGAGGGAGCTCTCCACCAGTCTGCTGGCCTAGCGAGCCACATTCTGCAAGATAGGTCTGAGTTATGTATTTCCTTTTGCATGGTCATCCAGCAGCCTGAGTGTTAATCCCCAAGGATGCTAGAAAAGTGAAGTGATGATGTACAGAAATTCTCCTGTGACATCAGCAGGAAAGCATTGAGGGAAGTGACCACAGAAATCCCTGGACAAGACCAGACCGTCACCTTGACTTGGGGACAGGTAGCTGTCAACTTGACGTTATTACCTTCCCATCCTTCTGATCTGTCCTCATGACAAATTTAACATTTAAAGGCATTTTCATGCTTGCCCAAGTGGGCTCTGCCAAATGAGCCCAAAGGGGAACAGAAGATATAATGAAGGCGAATATTTCTGGGACAGATTCACATGTGAATTAATAGCTAAAAGAAGAAAAGGAAGAAAGAAGGAGAAGAAGAAAGAAATTTTCTTTCATTTATATCATCTCATATTTTTCATAAGTACACCGATACATCAGAGTCAGAAATACAAACAAAAATTTATGAATTCCATGAGATGAATACTTGAGGTAATAACATTTGCCATGTGAACTGGTATCAGATTTCTCTTGCACACAGAAACCCTCTAAGCAAGAATATCATTACACTAAGAGGGAGTCATTCCGTTGCATGGCGGTGTGGGCATAACCCTAATGAGAAGATATTCAGACTTCAGCTTTGGTTTAGAATTCACTGACAGTTTGAGCATGGGCTCAATCTTTCTGCTGCTATTGGAACCCAAGCTGCAGGCTGAGTTAATTAACAGAAAGACCAGAGCTTTGAGCCCATTTTGGATATATCTAGTTCTATTTTATTTTCGTTGATAAATACTATTTTTGTATCTTGACCCAAAGTTTATTTGCATATGAATTATTTGCATCCTGAGATCATTTTAGTGAATAAAAGTCTGGTAACCCTAGGAATCAATTACTGCCCATTAATCCATAGTTAAGCTCTGGTCTTTCAAAACTGGCAGAATCCCTCTTTTCTTTATTCTTAAGTCCCATATAGCTTTCTGTTGCTTAACTACTCATTTTTTGCCTCTCAATGAACACGAAGAACACCTCCTATTTCTTGCTGTAAGTTAGTGCTATTTATATCGTAGAAATTCCAGACCCCTTCACAAGTCATTTGAGACCTAGTGGCAAGAATGAATTACCCTGAACTGTCTGTCTCTCTTTTGACAGGTCTGCCTGCAAAACAGCTTGCCTGGAGCTGAATTCATTGTTATTGCTGAGAGTTAGCTAGCAAGAGACACTTCTACAAATTTTTAACATAAGGCATAAAATGAAATTCAACAGAAACTGATTTTTCCTTTTTTAAAAATTCCTGACTTTGCCCAAATTTAGAGGTTGACATATTTTGAATTGCATAGTGTACATACTGTTGTATTTCTTTGAAGTTTCATCTTATGATCGTTGCTCTAGGGAGAAATAGATTAAGGTTTATTGGCAAACACATTTCCCCTGATTTCGTTTATCCTAAAATAAGAAGATAAATTAAGACTTAGCACACATGCTAGCATTTAGTATTTGGTGTAATTTTGACCTTGCATAGCCAAATAATGATTGGTACCCTGTAGCAACCAATTATAATAAATGCCTGGGTATTGTGCAATTTTAAGTTGGTAGAATAGCTAAAGTGGAGTTAAAACAGCAAAAAATGTTTATTTTCTACACTAATGACTTAATGTGGAATATCTAAAGTGAATGTTAGTGTATGTTAACTAGAGTCAATTTTCCAAAACTAATATGGGAGTCCACATTCTTTGATTCATCCTAGAAATAAATCTATGTTCTGATTCTCTCCATAATAATTATGCAACTTGTGATACAGTGTTTGTTTCCAACAATCGATCTGGCATTTCTTCATGATCTCTCTGTCCCTTGAGTAAGCCACGGGCAAGCAAGCACATAGTTGAGATGCTCAGAGCTGCCCATGTGCCCTGGGGAATGTCAAAGATAAACATTTTTCTAAATGTTAGCATTCAAAATCCTCCTTGAATGTTCATGTTTCAGGAGAAAGAATATCTAATCCTGGTAAATTTTGAAACAATAGAACCTGCAGTTCTTGCCTATATTTGAAATTTCATATTTATTTATTTATTTATTTACTTATTTATTTTTAAAGTTTTTATTTATTTGACAGAGAGAAACACAGCTAGAGAGGGAACACAGGCAGGGGGAGTGAGAGAGGGAGAAGCAAGCTTCCCATCAAGCAGGGAGCCTGACATGGGGCTCCATCCCAGGGCTCTGGGATCATGACCTGAGCTGAAGGCAGATGGTTAAGGACTGAATCATCCAGGTGCTCCTACATTTGAAATTTTAAAATCAATTCTTACATAATGCTTTTCCTAGTTAATAATGATAATAATAGAATAATAATAACATATTTATCTCCTTGGAATGTTTCATACATCCTGCTCTGCACTCTCTTTCCTTACTTAATTGTCCCAACAAACACATGAAGTTAGCAGGTTAATTTTACAGGCAAAAAAATGCATAAAGCTTTTTAGAGGTTGCATTATTTATCTTCACAAAGAGAGTCCATGACAAATCTCCAGTTCAAAGGAAGACATCTCTAATCCAGGGCCTGAAGTCTTCCACACGAAATGCTTTTGTTAATCATCAGTTTCATAAATAAAAAAAATAATTAAAAAAAGGGATTTCTGTTTAAGTTCTCTTTTTAAGTCCTTAGTGTAACATCTTTCTTAATAATTATGGCCTAGAAGTGTGATCTCATCCCAGATCCACATTTAACCTTTGCCCTAAACCAGGTCCTCTTGATTCCCTTACTGTATGATTTTCTCCAATATATTTATCTCTCTTACTCTCCCTCATTGCAGCATAATTCAACCTACAAATCTATCTTGCTGGATTACTGGGGGGAATAAAAAGTTTTCTAAGGGGTCTCCCTAACACTACTGGCAACATCTTTCCATAGTCCGTTCTCTCCAGCCATAGGTGTCTTTTTAGAAAAACAAATTTGATGTCAAATACCTACCTTAAACAGTTCATTGGCGCTCCATGGGTCTTAGGATAGACTACAATGCTCAAAATGGCTTGAGTGGTCTTGCGTAGTCCGCCTTCTTTATGAGTCACCCCACGTTCGTTTTCTTCCAGCCCCAAATGCGGGCCGGCTTCTCAGGCCCTCATATGCATGTTGCTCTGATAGACCTCCCACGTGTGCAGATGCTCTTCCTTCTACATAAACTGCTCTCGTCTGCCCCCTTGAGCTGGTACCCTACACTCCCCCTCCAGCTCTCAGCTGAATTGTGATTTTCCCCAGAAAAAACTTTCCCTGACCTCCCTGTTTCTAAATCCTTATGACAATTTGGCACAAACCCATTTTTCACAGATCTGTAAAATCTTCCCCTGTGCTGTGCGCTCCATAGGACATTACGCTTTCCTCTGACTTTAGCAGTAATTCACATCGTGTACATTATTGGCACTTGATAAGTATTTGCTGAATGAGTAAATACCACTCATCAGCAGTGGAATTTAGGATTCTACGTCCTAAGAGTTAATGCGTGTCAATTATTGACGAGTTAGGTCTTTTCAAAAGTCTAATAAAGACGAATAAACACACACAGAGATCAGTCTATACATTTCCTTCTATAATTTCATCACACAAGCTTCTTATGTTATATGGTTATTGCCCTATATTCAAAGCATTTCAAAATTTTTTAAAAAGTTTTCTTTACTTAAGTAATCTCTACACCCAACATGGGGCTCAATCTCATGACCCTAGGGCCAAGAGTCACGGGCTGTTCCAGCTGAGCCAGCCAGGTGCCCCAGAGCATTTAATATTTTGAATAACTGCTTTATTTACTCGTGGGTTATTTGTAAGTATGCCTCTTAAATTCCAAGCATGTAGAATGATTCTATTCATCTTTTTATTATGAATATTTGGCTAAAGTTCCCTGTGATTGGTAAACATACCCCATGAGATCGAATTCCTATGAAATTTGTTGAGACTTTATTTATATACTTATAAATGTTCCATTTTTAAGGTATGTGCCTTGCGTCTTTATATTTTGCACGATCTGGGTACAGAATTTTATAAATATCCACAAAATTGATACATTATTCATATGTCTTATTTTTCTATAATCTTTTGTTAAAACTTATCTGATTGTGAATTCATTTCTTATGTAATTTTGCCATTGATTACTACATACCTTTAGTTTCTCTAATTTTTCTTCAAACTGAAAATTATAACTCAGTTCATATCTAAGTGCACTGATCTTTCTTTTATCACATCCAATCTATCCAATTCTTCCAATGACTTACTTCACAACTGTGTCTTCTTCTAGAGATTATGTTATTTCTTTTTATAACTTTTATACTTTGCTGAGATTTCATATTTTTTTACTCATTGTGAGTATATTTTCTCTACAGTCCTTAACGTCAGTGTTATACTGCTTTCAGATCTCGTCCTGCTCATTTCTACATCTGGGTCATCCTTACTGATTGCCTCTGTTCTTAGGATGGGTTACATTTTCCTGTTTCTATGAAAACCTGATAATTTTTTATTCCAAATTTCGTGAATAATTATTGTAGATTCCATGGATTTTGGTACGTGCCTCTGAAGAATATTAGTTTTTATTTTTTGCAGCCTTAAGAGAGTTGGATATTTATGTTTTGTCCAGAATTTACGATTATGATACGGAAGGGAGCTGGTCCAGCACAAACGACCCTGCTCTTATTGGAAGTGGAACTCCACTTTACGTATTTTAAGATATTTTAGGGGTCTACAAATTTAGAATTGTTAAACCTTTCATGATGATAAAATGTTAGATGTTATCTAGAATTTTCTTTACTGACAATATGCTGCTGAGAGATTCCCCTCAGTTTTAAATAGCCTGAGAATATCTTTATTTCACCCTTTTTCTTGAACGATTTGACTTTCATTTTCTCTTGTTTCCTGAAGGGATAACTTTAGAGTGATCTTGCTACATTTTTAAAATTTAGCTCTGGGATCCTGGGTGGCTCAGGGGGTCAAGCCTCTGCCTTCGGCTCAGGTCATGATCTCACGGTCCTGGGATCGAGGCCCACGTCGGGCTATCTGCTCTGCAGGGAGCTTGCTTCCTCCTCTCTCTCTCTGTTAAATAAATAAATAAAATCTTAAAAAAAAACCCTCTATCTTTTCTTACTGGGTGCATTTAAGATTCTTGTTTTTTTCTGTTTGTTTTGATTCTTGTTTTCTTTAATATTATTCAGTTTCATTACAATGAGTGTAACAGAATTTTTTTTTCTTTGTACATCTCCTACTTGGATTGGATTTCTTTAACATGTGATTTCTTTCCTGCTTACAGAATGCTATGATCTTTTCAAGTATAACCTTTGCCTATTCTCTTACTTACATCTTTCTGGACTTTTGTGAATGTTAACTTTCTCGCTCTTTTTTTGTCCTAGAAAATCCCTTTCAAATCTTCAGCGCTTCATCTTATTTTGCCTCATTGTGTTTGACTTCCTCAGATTCATCTTTCTTTGCCCTCATAATTTTTCTTTCTAGCTCCTGGACAGTCTTGTTCATTATGGTTTGTTTGCTTTTTTTTTTTCCAATCACTATATTTTTTCAGTTCTTACTATTCAGTTTGGTTCTTTTTCAATTCTGTTTGGTCGTTCTGTGAGTTTGAACAGAAATGGGTTGCTATTTCAAATCACACATGCAAAAAGCAATGCAGACTTCATGTCAAAAGCTATAAAATTCATGGTAGAAATTTGATGTCTACTTATTGCACTTGAAGTAGAGAAATATTTCCTAAACAAGAAACAAAAAGTATTGACTGAATAAAAAATCATATTCTGGATTATAATAAAATTAAGAACTTTTATCTTCAAAAAACTTTAGAAGTTTTTATTTAGTTAAAACTGGGAGAATAGATTTTTTTCATGCTGATATTTGATACACAATACACACACACTGAGAAAATAGTAGCATCCAGAATATATAAATACTTGGGACACCTCGGTGGCTCGATTGGTGAAGTGTCTGCCTTTGGCTTGGTTCATGATCCCAGGGTCGTGGAGCCAACCCTGCAGTGGGCTTCTGGTTGAGTAGGGAGCCCGCTTCTCCCTCTGCCTGACACTTCCCCTGCTTGTGCCCTCTTTCTGACAAATATATAAATAAATAAAATCTTAAGAAAATATATAAATACTTCAAATTAATACAAAAGCACAAAATATAATAGGAAAGTGGCCCAAAGGTATGTAGTGACATTTCACTGATAAATAAATAAATAAACTAGTTAATAAAATAAAATAAAACAAATTACAATTAGGCAATATAAATATAAAGAACTTTAAACATCAGGGGTGATTAGGAATGTACAAATCAAGGCCACAATGAGAGCTCCCTTAATTGGCATCATTTTAACCTGAAAATGACAAGTATTAAAGAAAATATGGAAAAATAAATTATTTCATATAGTGCTACTGAGAGAAAATTTGTATATTCAGTATAGAACAAAATTTGTTATTTCTATTCAAGTAGAATACTTCTTTTCCACATGAAACGTCAGTTGTGCTCCTGGTAATATATTCAAGAGAGACCATTGCATGTGTACAAAGAAGCATTCTGCAAGCATATTCATAGTTGCAAATACAGAATTTCTGAAATCCTTTCATTGGATAGTGGTAAAAAGTATTGCTTGAAAAAAGGAAATAACTAATAAAACAATTTTGATCTATCCATACTATAGAATTTTAAGCAACCATTAAAAAGAAATATATACCTGTATTATACATATATTGACTAATGATAGATACAAAGGTATCTACATATATAGATATATTAATATAGACATAGCCATCATGTAACCTTGTAGATGTAGATATTTACCATTACAGATGGATGATTAGGTGTAATAAAGCAGATCAAATTAAAATATATACATATACATAAAAATAGTTATTTATTATATACATGGTATATATATAAAATATATGTAAGATTATATGTAAAACTGTTAATAATAATTCTCTTTTAACAAACCCTAATCTTCTTTAATTAATGCCTAGTAATAAATGGTTGCAGATTTATTGAAGCATGTCTAAATTTTCAAGTCTCATTTTCTTGAAACATCTTTTTAAATCAGGTAGATCTTTCAGAATTTAGTTAACTAGAAAATATTGCATCTACACTTTCCTTCTCATATGTTTCATTTCTTTCTTTTAAAATTTAAGGAATTAGTTATTGATTGATATTAAGCAATTATATCTTCTAGTTTTTGAAATTTTAGGGTATGACTATTTTTAGTTAAAAATTTCTCAGTAAGAATCAATGTTGGAAGTTGGCAGCAGAGTAGGAGGACCCTAGGCCCCACTTGTCCCATTAATACAACTGGATAATTATCAAATCAAATCATCCTAGACACCTTGGAAATTGACCTGAAGACTGACAGAAGGAACTCCACAACTAAAGGTAGAGAAGAGGTCACATTGAAGAAAATAGGAAGTGCAGAGCCGTGCTTTAGGGGAGAAGTGGGTCCTGGTTACTGCACAGAGGAGGGAGCTGTGGTTGCAGGGAAAGGCACACAGGGGAGCCCACAGGGAAAATGAACACCCACAACAACTGGCTTGGAAAATGAGAGGGGCCAAGTTCTATGCCTTCTGGCAACCAGTGGGGCTCAACGCCTGGGGTTCTAAAGGTCAGCAGGCTTGGCTTAGAGAGAGCCCAGAGAGCATTACCGCTGTTCTTAGAGAAAAGGTAGGCAAACAACCCCTGGGCATACAGTGTAGAAACAGCAATCTGATGAGTACCTGGGCCATCTTAGAGCAGTTCCATAGAGGCAGCATTCATGGTGAGACCCCTCAAGGAACAAAGAAACTAGTGAATGCCGTTTCCTACCCCTATCCCTCAACATAATCACAGGGATACCTGTGGGAACCAGTGCTGAGCAGACAGTGGCTGCCTAACTTGCTTACACCAAGCCTTTCCCCCCCACACTCCAGTGGAACTGCCCAGTCTCACTCGCCTCAATCCCAGTGTGGTGCACCCCCTCCCCAGACCAGCCCAAACCCTTGTTCATACCTCATCTCCTAACTTCGGAGTTTGGGGGAGCCTTGGTTTTGGTGGCATTGGCAACAGTCTCATGTCACAAGCAAATCAGAGCACACCTTCTTAAAACAAACCACATTCAGGCCAGGAGTGAAACACTGCCCGTAATAGGCATGGAGAGCTTCTGCAGATGATCTTGGCCTTAAGGATAAAGAAGCCAGGAAAAAAGAGCAGAATATACACAGCACACACTGAGATACTCCTGGAAGGGTCAGGCCCTGAGAAGCAGTGGACACTACATGGCAGGGCAAATAGGACCTCAAATTCATAAATCCATTAGTCTTAAGAACAGATGTATCTGACTTTCCCAGTACACATAAGCACAGAGACTTACACAAAATGAGAAGACTGGCTTAACTAAAACCAGCAGAAGGAAGGAAATAATAAAGATTAGAGCAGAAGTAAATGATATATAAACTAAATGTAACAATACAGCAAATCAATGAAACCAGGAGCTGGTTCTTTGAAAACAAACAAACAAAACAATCAAATAGACCAAATTTGAGCTAAATTTATAAAAAAAAAGGAGAAAAGACTCAAATAAGTAAAATCAAAAATGAGAAAAAGAAGAAACAACAACCAAAACCACAGAAATACAAACAATTTTAAGAATTGAAAAACTACATTCCACAACAATAGAAAACCTAGAAGAAATGGATTACTTCCTAGAAACATAAACTACCAAAATTGAAACAGGAAGAAGTAGAAAATTTGAACACACTGATAACCAACAAAGAAATTGAGTCAGTGTTCAAAAAACAACAAACAAAAGTCTCAGACCTGATGACTTTACAGATGAATTCTAGCAGACAGTTAAAGCAGTTACCTGTTCTTATCAAACTATTCCAAAAAATATGGGAGGAAGGAAGTCTTTCAAATTCGTTTTATGAGGCCAGCATTATGCTGATACTAAAACCACATAAAGACACCACTGAAAAGAACAATAGGTCAATATCCCTGATGAACATAGATGCAAAAATCCTCAAAAATATACCAGCAAGCCTAATCCAACAATACATTAAAAAAAAAAAAAATCATTCACGGGGCACCTGGGTGGCTCAGTCGTTAAGTGTCTGCCTTTAGTGCAGGTCATGATCCCGGAGTCCTGGGATTGAGCCCTGCATCAGGCTCCCTGAGCAGCGGGAAGCCTGCTTCTCCCTCTCTCTCTCCCCCTGCTTGTGTTCCCTCTCTAGATGTGTTTCTCTCTGTCAAACAAACAAACAAACAAACAAACAAACAAATAAATAAATAAATAAATAAAATATTTAAAAAAAATCATTTGCCATGGTCAAGTGGGATTTATTCCTGTGTTACAAGGGTGGTTTGATATTCATGAATCAATCAGCATTGTACATTACATCAATAAGAGAAAGAATAAGAATCATGTGATCATTTTAATAGATGCAGGAAAAGGATTTAAATGAAGTACCACATCCATTCATGATAGAAATTTCAACAAAGTAGGCTTAGAGGGAACATACCTCAACATAATAAAGGCCATGTATGAAATCTCCACAGTTAACATCATCTTTAATGGGGAAAAAGTAAGAGCTTTGTCCTTAAAATCAGGAACAAGACAAGGATGTCCACTCTCACCTCTTTTATGTAACATAACACTGGAAGTCCTAGTCACAGAATCAGACATGAAAAAGAAATAAAGTCTTCTAGATTGGTAAGGAAGAATTAAAACATTCATTATTTGCAGATGACATGATACTGTTTATAGACAACCCACCAAAAAACTGCTAGAACTGATAAAGATTCAGTAGTCAGGATAAAAATTCAGTATGCAGAAATATGTTGAATAATGAAACAAGAGAAAGAGAAATTAAAGAAAAAGCCATTTTATTTTTTATTTTTTAAAGATTTTATTTATTTATTTAACAAAGACAGAGATCATAAATAGACAGAAAGGCAGGCAGAGAAAGAGGGGGAAGCAGGCTCTCTGCTGAGCAGACAGCCCGATATGGGACTCGATCCCAGGACCCTGAGATCATGACCTGAGCTGAAGGCAGAGGCTTAACCCTCTGAACCACCCAGGTGCCCCAAGAAAAAGCCCTTTTACAATTGCACCCAAAATAAGAAAATACCCAAAAATAAACCTAACCAAAGAGGTGAAAGGACTGTTCTCTGAACACTATAAAACATTGATGAAAGAAATTGAAGATGACACAAGAAAATAGAAAGACATTTCATGCTCATGGATTGGAAGAACAAATATTGTTAAAATATCTATACTACCCAAAGCTAGTGCAATCCCTATTAAAATACTGACAGCATTCTTCACAGAATTATAATAAGCAGACCTAAAATATGTAGGGAACCACAAAAGCTCATAAATAGCCAAAGCTATCTTGAAAAAGAGAAGCAAGTTTAGAAGTATCACAGTTCTGAACTTCAAATTATATTATAAAGCTGTAGTAATCAAAACAATATAGTACTGGCACAAAAATAGACACAGAGATTAATAGAACAGAACAGAAACCCCAGAAATAAACCCATGTTTGGTCAGTTAATCTTTGACAAAGCAGGAATGAATATACAAGGGGGGGGGAACCCAATTTTTTTAACAAATGATATTAAGAAAACTGGACAGCCACATGCAAAAAGATTAGACCTTACACAAAAATAAATAAAAATGGATTAAAGACCTAAATGTGAGACCAAAAACCATAAATATCCTAGAAGAAAGCATATGCTTTGACACTGGCCATTGCAACTTTTTCTAGATAGGTCTCCTGAGACAAGGGAAACAAAAGCAAAAATAAACTATTGGGACTATATCAAAATAAAATTTTCTGCACAGTGAAGTAAAGAATCAACAAAACTAAAAGGCAACCTCTGGAATATGAGAAGATATTTGCAAATGACATATCTGATAAAGTGTTAGTAACCAAAATATATGAAGAATTGATACAACTCAACATATAAAACCCAAATAATCTGATTAAAATTGGGCAGAAGACAGGAACAGCTATTTCTCCAAAGAAGACATACACATGGCTAAAAGACACTTTAAAAGATTCTCAACATTACTGATTATCAGGAAAATGGCAAATTAAAACCACAATGAGTTATCATGTCACACCTGTCAGAATGGCTAAAATAAAAAAAACACAAGAAACAATAGATGTTGGCAAAGATATGGAGAAAAGGAAACTTTTTTGTAATGTTGAGTGTGTGTGTGTGTGTATACTCAGCCATACAAAAGAATGAAATCTTGACATTTGGGACAACATGAATGGAGCTAGAGAGTATTCTGAGTGAAATACATTAGTCAAAGAAAGACAAATGCATGGATCTCACGCATATGTGGAATTAAAAAAGAAAACAAAGAAAAGGAAAGAGGGAAATCACGAAACAGACTCAACTATAGAGAACACAGTGATGATTACTAAGGGGAGGTGGGTGGGTGGATGGTTTAACTAGGTGCGGGGGGTTAGGGAGTGTACTTGCTGATGAGCAGCAGATCATCAATGGGAATGTTGAACCTGAAACTAATAAAACACTGCATGTTTAAAAATATTACTAAGCAAACATTTTGTTTTAATCAGAATTTTAGTCATAGATGTAGTTCCAGTAAGTTTGGCTATGAGAAGTTTCAAAACTACTGCTTAAGAATTACCTTGGAAGGATGCCTCGGTGGCTCAGTCGGTTAAGGGTCTGCCTTCAGCTCAAGTCATCATTATAGGGTCCAGGACCAAGTCCCACATAGGGCTTCCCACTCAGTGGGGTGTCTGCTTCTCGCTCTCCCCCTCCTCCTGCTTATGTGCTCGCTTTCTCTCTCTCTCTCACTCTGTCTGAAATTCTTTTATTTTAAAAAAATATTTATTTTTAATAAAAAATTTATTTAAAAAAAGAATTATCTTGGATTTATTAACAATATATCCATATACTAAAAACTCATCTTTTTGTACATTTAATTTTTACTGCTTTCCCCTGGGTCTCTTCTTTAAAGTATAATTTTGGTTTGATGTTATCTTCATATTAAAATTCTAGGTTTTTTTAAAAGATATATTCTTAGACACAACAAATTAATTGGAAGTTTGTCTACAAGAATAGGGAAACTGAGCATACATATTTTCTTAATATAGAGTATAGTTTAGAATTCCAAATGTTAGGGGAAAATTTGTCCAGAATAGTTCACTATTTAAACTTTATTGGTTTGGAAGCCCTAATTTCTCTTGAGCCACTTTTTCTCAATAATTTCCTCAGAGTAAAATCTATCCCCAAAGTTTTAGATGGGGAACCTATTATAAACATTATTTTCAAAACAAATGTTTTGATTAATTAAATGTTGAAGAACCAGAAACACATGGACTGAGTTTCCCTACACATAAATAACTATGAAATTCAAGGAAAATTGACTTTCTTAAGCTTGTTTTATTTACCAAATACAGAGTATTTGAACATCACTTAAAATACTGGACCCTGTTGAGCACCACTTAGGACTTAAATATTTATAAAATATATGTATATATATTAATATATGTATATTATAAATATGTAAATATATAAATATTTATGTTAATATCTAAATATAAATATGTAAATCCTAAGTGGTGCTCATCTAGGTCCAGTATTTTAAGTGATTTTCAAATATATAATATATATAATGCATATATATAAAATAATGGCTAAGTAATGTCATTACTTTTCAGTTATTGTTACTATCATAGATCCAGTTTTTCGTATTTAAATGCTCTGGTTTCCTCTTATTAATTCAGTGCAAATTATTTGATTACCCAGTATTACATACTTAAATTAATTTAAAGGAATTAAACAATGGACTGCAACTTATAATATTTTGATGTTTATTATTTTTTAAATAATCAAGGTATTCAAAAATTTAAATGATAGAAAATACTTGAATTCCACATCTCTGTGAAGTAATTTTACCAGTATTTTCTAATTAATTTGAAAATTTTGCTTTTTGACAAATCTGATAGTTAAAACATAATAATTCATTTTTTTTTTTTATTTTTTGTTTTAAAGATTTTTATTTATTCAACAGAGAGAAACACAGCCAGAGAGGGAACACAAGCAGAGGGAGTAAGAGAGGGAGACGCAGGCTTCCGGCCGAGCAGGGAGCCCGATGTGGGACTCGATCCCTGGTCTCCGGTATCATGACCTGAGCCGAAGGCAGTTGCTTAACCAACTGAGCCACCCAGGCGCCCCATAATAATTTATTTTATACATGATTGTATATAGTTGTGTATATTTTATATATAATTGAGTGTTATAATTTGATTTCAGCATGGAGATTAAAAATCACTTAAAAGACAATGCCAGTTTTTGACATCTTGTTATGATAATCTTGATGATTCATAAGAAGAAAAAGTGCTCTTATTATGACATAAAGGTTGTTCATTTAGTCTCCTTCATTTAGAAATTTGTCTTACAGGGGCGCCTGGGTGGCTCAGTTGGTTAAGCGACTGCCTTCAGCTCAGGTCATGATCCCGGAGACCAGGGATCGAGCCCCACATCGGGCTCCCTGCTCGGCGGGAAGCCTGCTTCTCCCTCTCTCACTCCCCCTGCTTGTGTTCCCCCTCTCGCTGTGTTTCTCTCTGTCAAATAAATAAAATCTTTAAAAAAAAAAAGAAATTTGTCTTACAAATACGTAAACAAGAATAACATAAATTTAAAATATCTGAGATAGAAGGAATCAAACAAATTTAGGGAAAGCTATGAACTAAGATGTGGTATCAAACTTCATTTCTTTGTTTGAAAATATGTTCCATGAGGCACTTGCATGTGCAGCTCATACATGCAAACACACATGCACACGCACACACACGCACGCGCACATCCTTGTTTTCTGAGAAAAGAAACCCTAGGAAATACTCCAAACTCCATCTCTTAGAGGAAACCTTAAAGGCTCTGAAAATTTCTGAAGGAAAAAAAAAAAGGCAGAAAACCCAAACTTGATATCAAGTCCATGCCATGTACAGCTTTCCAAATGTTTTACACATAGAGAATTTTTTTATTTTTAGTAATACCTAAGGTTAAACCCCAGAAGTCATCACTCACTGGGATAATGGAGCCAGAGAATCCTATGGCTATTAATTAACTGGTTCTACACTTTGCTGAAGCTAGCATAAAAAAGAGCTCTGATTGGTTAAACGATTTTTGGTGTCAGTAACATAAAAAGGAAACTGTAGGAAAGTAGGCTTTTATAAAATAGGAGCTGTATCACTGTGGTTTCTGATCATAACCCCTAACTGACGTTGAAACTTGTTGCAACATGGAGCCTCTGAATTATTTAGAGTTGAGTATGTACTACAAGGTAAACATATATAGTTGGGTATCACAGTCCATTGTTTTACAGATGACATAGTCAATTTAACTTACAGAATAATTCTCCTGTTTTTTCCTTAGTGCAAAGACAGTAAGTAGATGCTCATTCATAATGTGCAAAAATGAATAAAATTCCAAGAAATAAACTAAAATCCATCTTCAATTTTATTGCATAGATGGATATTCTGATACATCAAGAAGGTAGTTCTATATTTATGAGGATCAGATGTGTAACTATATGATGTCACTGACCAATACTGTACATTCAGATGTAAAGATATATATGTATATATATGCATGCACAGAGATATAGCTACATATTTCCCCTCTAGGCAGCATCATATTTGTGTGTTCTAGTGTATATATCTATGCATATGCATATATAAATAAATATGAACATAACATACTCTTTTTTTAATTCAACGGTACCCATGGCCCTGCCAAACATTCATACTCTACATCCATAGGCTAATTACTTTCCCCAACTCCAGAATTACTTTTTACTACTTCTACGTGGTTTTCCATCTATTTCCCAACAAAAATACAAACTCAAGAGATGATCTTTAATATTATAGAAGAAGAAAACATAAAGTGTGCGGCCAGTAGAGCTCACTGCTTTCCGTGAGGTCTACAGCATGCTTGCGTTGGCAGCTACACTTCCCTCTTGCCCTCTCCCTGAATCTGCCTTCCTCCCTGTCCTTTTTTGCACTCCCCTCTGCCTTCTGAACTTGTTAGCTACCTGCTTTCTGTTAATTAGCATACTTAAAGAAGAAGTACTGTTTTTTAAAACCACTAAATCCCCCTTAACCCATAGCATCTTCAGACAGCGTCCTCTCATCTCCGAAGTCAAATTCCTTGAAAGCTTTGTCTCTTCTCTTTCCACTCCCCGCTCTCCAGTCACCTTCCATACACTCTGATCTGGTCTCTCTCTGAGCATTGTTGTTTTCATAAGGACAGAGGAAGTGATGCTCTTACAGCAGTATTACAACGTCTCATTTCATAGTGTCTTTTAAACAGTTCTCCTGCTCAGCTTCTGTAATGTCACACTCTCCTGATCGACATCCTATTTCAGGTCCCTGTTTATACCCTTTTCTGGCTTCTTGCCATTCTCCTGAGTAAGACATGATTAAGTTCTCTAAGACTTCCCAAGGCCTCTTTTGCCTCCCTACGTTCTCTCCCCATAGGTTTCTTTCC
Organism: Spilogale gracilis; assembly: GCA_004023965.1. Taxonomy (NCBI): domain Eukaryota; kingdom Metazoa; phylum Chordata; class Mammalia; order Carnivora; family Mephitidae; genus Spilogale; species Spilogale gracilis. The sequence goes on along the minus strand of PITA01009455.1, from coordinate 45,877 downwards.
AACCTCTGGTTTCAATTACCCTCAGCATGTTCATGCTCCCTGCCCTGACTCCTCTTCTAAGGGCCATATCATAGATCAAAATGCTGACTTGACATCTTCACTAGGATATCTCAAAGGCTACTCAAAAGCAACCCTATCAAAATAGAATTTATGAGAATCTGTACCACACCATCTCCCCCACTGTTACTCACACCAGTCATGCTGATCTTTCTGCCCAGACCCCCAGCTGGAACCCCCTGCCTTACACCCACACAACCAGAAAGGTTGGTTGACTCTAATCCTTAAATCATTCACAGGCTTATTTTTTTAGAAAAAACTACAAATGACACCTCTCTTCCTCTAAGTATGTAAGATTGGAAAACAAATTGAAAAATAGAAGGTATTACTCTACAAAGAATGTTATTAATTGTCCTCTTGTTTGGCATCTTGCTTGCCAAGAAAAAGTATTTCAGGTTTCCTTTTTATATTTCCTAACGGGCCTTTCAAATCTATCTTCCATTAAGGGAAAAACATATGGTGTATGTGAAATATTTTAATTATGAATGTGGTTTCAGTTTCCACTAATTTCCTTTTCTATTTAGCCCTTGAGCCATTCTCTTAAGCAGAATTATGAGTGAAAAGTATGCACAATGCAACCCTTACTCCAGGAGGCTGACATGTTAAGGAGTGGCACTTTTCCATTACAGTAGTCATTTCTCTAAAAAATTCCAAACCTTCCTCATAGAATGCATTAAAATTATGTTATGACCAATGTAAATCTTCCCTATAAATTGATGTGAAGAATCTTATAGAAATCATCTTTTAAAATATATTGGTTGAGCATATCATGTTTTATCATTTTAATGCCAATCCCTATCCCAATCCTGACATTTTTCACAGAACTGGAATGAACAATCCTAGAGTTTGTATGGAACCACAAAGACCTTGAATAGCCCAAGCAATCTAGAAAAAGAAAAACAAAACTGCAGGTATCATAATTCCAGACTTCAAGTTATATTACAAAATGATAGTAATTAAAACAATATGACACTGGCATAAAAATAAACACATAGATCAATAGAAAGAACTGAAAACTCAGAAATAAACCCCCAATTATTTGGTTAACTAATCTTCAGTGAAGCAGGTACGAATATACAATGGGAAAAAGATAGTCTCTCTTCAACAAATGGTGTTGGGAAAACTGGACAGCCATATGCAAAAGGATGAAACTGGACCACTTCTTTCACTGTACACAAAAATAAATACAAATGGATTCAAAACCTAAATGTGAGACCTGAAACCATAAAAATCCTAGAAGAAAGCACAAGCAATAACTTTGAGATTGGCCATTGAAACTTTTTTTCTAGACAGGTCTCCTGAGACAAGGGAAACAAAAGCAAAAATAAACTATTGGGACTATAGCAAAATGAAAAGTTTCTGCACAGTGAAGTAAAGAATCAACAAAACTGAAAGGCAACTTATGGAATATGAGAAGATATTTGCAAATGACATATCTGATAAAGTGTTAGTAACCAAAATATATAAAGAATTGATACAACTCAACATGAAAAAACCAAATAATCCAATTAAAATTGGGCAGAAGACAGGAAAAGCTATTTCTCCCAAAAAGACATACAAATGGCCAACAGTTATGTGAAAAAAATGCTCAACATCACTTATCATCAGGGAAATGCAAATCAAAACTTTAATGAGATATTGCCTCACACTTATGAGAGTGGCTAAAATTGCAGCTACAAAAAACACAAATGTTGGCAAGGATGTGGAGAAAGGGAAGCACTTGTGCACTGTTGGTGGAAATGCAAACTGGTACAGCCACTGTGGAAAATAATATCAAGGTTCCTCAAAAAGATAAAAATAGAACTATCAGATGATTCAGCAATTGTAATACTAGGTATTTATCCAGAGAATACAAAAATAGTACTTTGAAAAGAAATATGCACTTTGATATTTATAGCAGCATTATCTACAATAGCCAAATTATGGAAGCAGCTCAAGTGTCCATCCACTGATGAATGGAAAAGAATATGTGGTAGTTATGTACACAATAGACTACTATTCGGTCATAAAGGAATGGAATCCCGCCATCCGCAGTGACATGGCTGGAGCTACAGAGGACGATATTAATGGAAATATGTCAGAGAAAGACAAGTGCCGTATGATCTCACTCATATGTGGAGTTTAAGAAACAAAACAATGAGCAAAGGGAAAAAAAGAGAGAGAGGGGCAAACCAAGAAACAGACTTTTTCTTAAAAATTTTTATTTATTTATTTGACAGAGAAAGAACACAAGCAAGGGGAGCAGCAGAAGGAGAAGAAGGCTCTCTACTGAGCAGGGAGCCCGATGCGGGACTCGATCCCAGGACACTGGCTGGGATCATGACCTGAGCCAGAGGCAGATGCTTAACTGACTGAGCCACCCAGGCGCCCCAAGAAACAGACTCTTAACTATGGGAACAAACTGATGGTTACCAGAGGGGAGGGGTAGGGGGCAAGGGGGAAACAGGTGAGGGGGGTTAACGGGGCACTTGTGGTAAGCAGTAGGTGTTGTATGGAACAGTTGAATCACTACATTTTACACCTGAAACTAATATTATACTGTATGTATGTTCACTAACTGGACTTTAAATAAAAACTTAAAAGAGGAACAATATCAAATCAATCGCCTAAAAATTCCTACCCCACGAAATGGAAAATGGAGACTAGAATCCTTGCAAAGCAAGCAGAAGGAACTATATAATCAAGATAAAGGCAGAAATCAATCAAATTGGAGAAAAGAAACAATAGATAAAATTTATAAAACAGAAAACCTGTTACTTTAAAAAAATAAAATTAATAAAACTTTATCAAGATTGACTGAAATTAAAAACAGAAAAGACACACATCACCAATATCAGGAATACAATGTGATATTACTTCTGATGTAGGAGCCATGAACAAGCAGTAAGTGAATACTACAAGCAAGTTTCTGTTCATAAATTCAACAATGAGGAAGAAGTGAGACAATTCTTCAAAGGGGAAATAACCAGTACTCCACCAAGATGAAATGGACACTCTGACTTGACCGATAATTGAGTTTATAATGTATGAGCTCAGAAGAAAGAACCTCCAAACACAAGTGGTTTCACTGGAGAATTCTACCGGACATTTGAAGAAGAATTAGTACCAATTTTACACAGTTGTGTTTTTTGCCCCCAGAATATGGAAGAGGAATGATTAATTCTCTACCTACTTTATGAAGCTAGTATATTCCTGATATTAACATAAGACAAAGAGTTAAAGAAAATGATCCTTGGGGCACCTGGGTGGCTCAGTTAAGTAAGTGTCTGCCTTTGGCTCAGTTCATGATCCCAGGGTTCTGGGATCGAGTCCCGAATCAGGCTTCTTGCACAGCAGGGAGTCTGCTTCTCCCTCTGCTGCTCCCTCTACTTGTGTTCTCTCTCTCTGTCAAATAAATTAACAAAATATTCAAAAATAAAGAGAAGAAAAAATGATCCTTTCTTGAACTTAGGCTGAAAAATCCTCATAAAATATTTGGAAATAGAACAGAACAATATGCAGAAAGATTTATAAACCACGATTCAGTAGGATTTACTGCAGGTATGCAAAGCCCGCTCAGCAGTCAACGCAACCTAACAACAGTCTGAAGAAGAAAATTATCTCATCCTCTTAATTGATGTAGAAAAATATCTAGCAAATCCTACACCCATTTACCATTTGTGATGAATCTCTTGGCAAGTTAGGAATACAGCTTGATAAAAAGCATTTTTTTTAAAAAGAAGGCTTATACATTGGAAAGGAAGAAATAAAACTTCCTATTTGCAAATGACATGACTGTCTGTATAGAAAATCCCAAGGAATGTAAAAAAAAAAAAAAATCCTAGAATAAGTTGCTTTGGCAAATTTCCAAGACACAAGGTCAACACAGAAAAATCAATCACATTTCTTTATATTAACAATGAATGAGCATTAAAATTAAATTAAAAACATCATTATCACTTCAAAGGAAATGAAATACTTAAAAAAGGGGGTCTGCATGCTGGACATTGCAAAATGCTGATAAAATAAATCAATCCCTGGACAAATGAGGAGCATGTCATATTCATGGCTCAGAAAAGTCCACATAGTAAAGATGTCTGTTTTCCCCCAAATTGAGCTATAGATCCTACTAAATCCTGGCAAGGTTTTTGATAAATGTAGACAAGTTTATTCTAAAATTTGCATATAAAAGCACAGATCCTAGAAAAACTAAAACAATCTTGATGAAGAAGAATAGTGCTAGAGAAATCATTCTAACCTATTAAGGTTTACTAATGTATAAGTACAATTGTCCGATTGGTGTGCTCTTCCCAGAGGGTTACACAGAGATAGTGGAATAGGATATACAACCTAGAAATACCTCCCACATAACTATGCCTCACTGATACTTGACAAAGTTGCAAAAGCTAGTCAATATTCAAACAACTGAATATTCTAAAGCCAAAAAGAAATAACACTGACATACACCTCATACCTGAAAACAAAAACAAAAACTCTCTAAATTTATTAGAGCTTAAATGTAAAGCTATAAAACTTTTAGAAAAAAATATATAGCAGAATGTTTTTGGGGATCACAGGTTAGCCAAAGAGTTCTTATAATGGACATCAAAAGCACGGTCCTCAAAGGAAATACTGATGAATTGGTCTTTATCAAAATTTAAAAAAATTTTTGTTGCATGAAAGCCCTTGTGAAGAGGATCAAAGGGAAGCTACATTCTGGGAAAAAAGGATTTGTAAGCCACATATTTGAAAGACTGATAACTAGGATAGATAAAGAACTCTCCAAATTCAACAGTAAAGGAAGAGTTCAATTCTAAAATGTGCAAAAGATCTGAGGAGATATTTGACTGATAAAGATGCAGAGATGGCAAATAAACACATGAAAAGATTTTCAACATCACTAGCCATTAGGAATATGCCAATTAAGGCCACAGTGAGGTATCGTCATATGTCTACCAGAACAGCTAAAAGGAAGGCAATAGTGATAATATCAAGTGTTGGTGAGGAATTTAAGAAAGAGGATGATGCAATTTTATTTGGAATAGTCAAATAACAGGAAATGGTTCAGACGTATTTCATCAAATGGATTGTTAGATAAACCACAACTTAATCCTCTAATATGACTCAGCAGCACAAAATAAAAATTTGTCGATACGTGCTCGATGAATTTCCAGGGAAATGTGGTGAACAAGTGCAAAAAGTAAATCAATCCTAAAATATCACATAATACATTATTCCATTTATGTAATATTTTTGAAATGATAAGATTTTGGAAACGAGGAGATTAGCAGTTGCCAAAGACTAAGGAAGGGGGCGTAGGTATAGCTAGCAAAGGGCAGTATGACTCATCCTCGTGTTCAGTTCTTGACTGTGGTGCTGGATACGCAAATGTACCCATGGGATGAAACTGTAACGAGTCAACACACACACGTAAGTACAAGAGCAAGTAGGTAATCTGAATAAGATGAAGGGTTGAATGAATGTCAAAAAGCTTGTTGTGATATCATAGTATAGGTTTGCAAAAATAATAACAATGGGGGAAGTATTTCTTACAATTGCATGCGAACCTACAACTATCTCAATAAAACATCTCAAGTGAAAAATACAAACCACCCAACAGACTCAGGCAAAACTTTTTCCAGGAGGCAAGTCTGAATGAGAGTCAATGGTTCTGAGCCCAAGGAACACACGGTAGGTGGAAACAGATATGTACCTGGCCTCTGCCTAGAAACCCAAGACTCAACCCTAGAAGTTTGTTCAAGCCCTATTCGGGCTCCCTTCCTGCCTCCACTGGTTTGCTTCACACGCTGTTTTCATCAGAGAGCCACTTCCTCTCCACAGCTGTCCTCAATCTAACAAACCACAGTGACACGCAGAGACACAGCCTTTTCCATTTTTGGCAAAGACATCTCTCCCTGGAGCCATAAGAGTTAAATTTTGGGGCAGTTTTTATGAGTTAACATTTGGGGGCAGTTTTTATTGCAAGCTACGAAACACCTCCAACAAAAAGACAACATGCCGCCCTAGGGAAAAAAAAATTATTCTACAGACTAAAGAGTAAGCCACTCCTTATGAAAACTTCCCATAAATTTGTAAACTTAAGTACAAATTGAGCGAAAACATGGTGAACTGAACTTTGAACTCTATGAATTAACTATAGAAAATATACAGGATGCAAGTTTTATTCTTGCCTTTGTTTCTACCTTTATGGCAACTTCTGTTATAAACACGCTTGTCGGTTGTTTCTGATTATAAAGGCAGATGTTCCTGGAGAAACTGAGACACCGACAGTAAAGTACAGAGAAGGGAATGACCTGTGGTCATTGCTTTACTACATGGAAGTAAGGTTGTAGAATTTCATTTAAATTTTTTCAGGCATTTACTGTATTAATGTGTGTGTGTGTATGTATGTGCAATATATATATTTAAGATTTTGTTTATTTGACAGAGAGAAACACAGAGAGGGAACACAAGCAGGGGGAGTGAGAGAGGGAGAAGCAGGCTTCCCACCGAGCAGGGAGCCGGATATGGGACTCCGTCCTGAGACTCCCCAATCATGAACTCAGCTGAAGGCAGTCGCTTAACGACTGAGCCCCCCCAGCGCCCCCATATCTGTGTATATTTAACTGACTCATAGCTCCACGCTGGTCTTAAGATCTATCTTCCTTGATGCAAGCACATGTGTTCTGGAACGGTTTCCTGATCCTGATAAAGAACATTCCAGGCTGCCGGCGGCCCCCTCATCTTACCAGCAGTCTGTGTTAACCACTTTTCTGATCTCCAGGGCAATGCCTGTTGGGGGATTTCATAGAGCTGGGGCGTAGGCTTTTGTGTCTGGTTACATTATCTCCACATGAGGTTAGCTAGGCTCATCTTGTTACAAGTAATCCTGGTTTGTTCTTTCTTGTTACAAGTAATGGTGGTTTGCTCTTTCCCCAACTGTGGTAATATCCCTGCCCCCCCCCCCCACGTTAATATACAAGTTTATTTATTCCATTACTGAAATGGAGATTGAGAATGAGTCCATGTTGGGGCTGTTGGGAACAATGCTACTTTAATATTATGTCTTTTGGCAGACATAAGCAGGGCCCTCCGTTGGAACGTATCTGGGAGTGGAGTTACTGAATCAGAGGGTATACATATGTTCAGTTTGAGTTGATACTGCCAGTTTTTGAGAGTTCCGATGGCTTCTTATCCTTGTGACACTGTGTGTCCTTTTAATTTTAGTCAGTCTGGTGGTAACATAATTGCAAGCCAAAATAAGAACATATCTAATCTGGAAATTTGTATCTTGTGTATTACATCATGGTAATTCACATGGATTTATTTCTTATCCTTAAGAAATCCTGAGTTTTGACCTTTGGTTATTATGATCTCTGCAAGCTTGATTAGCTACAAAAACAAGAGCAAAGATGTCTTCTAGAAAATGCTCACAAAAATGTTTAAAGTAATCACATATTGTGGGAGTTTAAAGTCACTTTTAATATAAGAAGCACTGTGTTTATTGGTTACGGGGTGGTATGTGCTTGTGTGTATATTTAAAATAACTTGTATATCTTGTAAAAAAAAAAAGGCAAATTTTATCAAAAAAAATCACCACCATTTTGTTGTCCTTAGCATATGAAACAAGAGTTTTCAAAAGAATGACATTTTAAAGATATTGTTCTTTGTGTTAGAACATGGCGATTCATATGATGATATGTAAGGTCATACAAATATAAATTTGCTATAGAACACATTTTAATCTTTTTTATTGTTTTTGTTGTTTTTAACTCTAGTTTTCTGTGACCATCTATATTGTATTCTAGCATGAAAGTAATAAAAAATAACTTAGATGATCTTCATTTAGACCTGCCAGAAACTAAAATCTAATTACTAACACATGATATTAAGAACTCTATTTATATCATTGCTATTACACTTGCAACATTGCGTTGCTATTGTTTTCTCTCTTCTTTTTATCTTTATTTTTTTCTGGCTTAGAGATCTCACCTCTTTTTTCTCTTTGTGGTTTTGTTTTTGTACACATAGAACCCATGTTCTCGACTGTTAAAAATAGCCCCTACATATTAAAGAGGATACAAAGGGGGTTATACAGAAATTGGCTCTACTCTATGAGGACATACTTCTTCAGGTTTTTCTCTTGGGGAAAGGTGTAGATATAAACACACAATTTTTATTAACTTGCACATTTCAGAACTATCTGATTCAATTATATATTCTAAGCAAGAGAGTAACCGAGTGATAAATCCTGAGGTTGAGTAGCTCATGCTGGGGTTCTCCTCATAGTAAAAAGTGATGGAAATTACCTTTGAACCCATCAGTGGTCTGGGCCCCCCTATGTCGACCTGTGTATTTTGTGAATGAATTGTCTGTTTCCATCACTGCGAAGCAGAGAATTACTTACAGTTGCCTGCTTTCCTTCTCATATTCACTTGATTCAGAGATAAGGCCAAATCTACGTTTTCCCTAATTGGGGATATTGCAGAAAGCACCACGCTGTTTTATTCCAGAAGGCTATGATGTTCATGACCTCTCACATCTGGTTAAACTGCATATCGTCTCTGCCTCAAGAAAGCACTTCTGAGTTCCTTCCAGCCAGGTTCTGCCCCGCTTCTCTTGTGGATGACCCCTCCCCCTGATTTCCATCACGATCTCCCCAATAAAGAAAAACTACAGGAAAAAGAAAATAAACTACAGTTCTTGAAAGTTGAAGATGCAGTCAAACCTTTGGCATCCTGGAGGTTCTATTAATGATTTTTTAGGAATGCAACTATTTGTTATCAACCAAATCAATCAAATACAGTATCTGTGTGTGAATGAAAAGGGACATTTTGACCAGTCACCCAGATCCTTCGTCTACTGGGTAACCAAGATAAAATGTAACAAAATATTTTAAGATGCAGAAAACATATTTTATGTGTTCCCACATAGGCAACTTGCAAGAAAACTGGAACAAGAAAAACAAGCAGAATGAGCTGGGCTTCTCTCAGGCACATGGTGCCACAGCGTAACAAGTTGGTAGGCTCTGGGCCTCTTGGCTGAGAGAGTATTTTCATGACTGATGGATGAATATTCATAATAGATCAGCTCAGAAGGCCCGCTTCTGAATGCGGTCTTCTCCCCAAATATGTTTTCCCTTGGGTTCCTCCCATTTCTGCTCCTGCACTGGCACACGGCCAGGCCTCCCCGTCGTCCCCTAAGGAGCACATCCGAAACCAGCGGCTGGAAGTGTACTCATCCCCCATGGGGTGGGGGGTGTAGGGATGGGCTCCCCTTCAGGGCTGGTAGACAGCTGAGGGCATCATTCCATGAGGAATGCTTTGTCTGGAGAAAGTGTCCAAAGACACCTGGTGGTTCAGACAAAGTGCAGTGTCATCGTGGAGGTAGGAGAAGGGGACTCAGAGTCAGAGGCGCCGTCCCTGATCTCCGCTGCGGCTGTGGACAATATATAAGGCTCTTCTTTCTGAAAGGGAGAACCGGCAGAATTGATACAGAGGCAGAGCTCCATCGATCCTGGAACACTAAGCAAGTTTCTAAGACAAGGACTCTCACTCGGGAAACCAGGAAGTTTCAGATGGAAAACAAGATGAGGGCTGAGTATGTGGAAGGAATCAGAAGTGTCTTCCCAGTCAGAGGGCGAACAGGTGCGAGACACGACAGCATCGAATGTGAAAAGGGGAGACAACTTACCTGCCTTTCCTAAAGTAGCAATGAGCCCGGAGTGCTTGGGTTTGAGACTGTAAACCCACTTATGAAGGTTTCCTATTAGATTACATATCCTTGGAGAAAGTATAGACTTCTAGAAAAAGAGATGGCCAACTTTAAGGCAAAGACAGAAAAAATGAAGGAGGATAGAGGTAAGAAATATTTAGATTGAAACAGATAAAGAGTGTTGGTGGTTGGCTGGGCGCCATACTTTAGAGGACAGGAGTATTATATCCTGAGTTTTCTTTTCTTTCTTTTTTAAAAAATATTTTATTTATTTGATAGAGCGAGAGATCACAAGTAGGCAGAGAGGCAGGCAGATAAAGAGGGGGAAGCAGGCTCCCCACTGAGCAGAGAGTTCGATGTGGGACTCAATCCCAGGACCCTGAGATCATGACCTGAGCCAAAGGCACAGGCTTAACCCTCTGAGCCACCCAGGAGCCCTTAAGTTTTCTATCTCAGTAAAACTAAAGTGTTTTACTTCACAGCTACTTTTATATTCTACAGAATCTTTTATCTGATGAAAAGTAAATACCTAAGGATTATAATAATGGTAGCTTGAGGGATGGAAGCTAGTTGTTCTTTTCATGTGTTCATCACACAATTTCAGGTTTGACACAGAGGTCCGTAGTGGGGGCCATGTGATTCTTTTGGGTGGAGATGTGGACTGAGAAAAAGGCAGAGATGGGGGGCACAACCACACTTGGTCAGCAAGATAGAAGTTTGGGGTCCTGGGGAACCCATTTTCCCCTCTTCCCAGGAGGGACATCTGGAAAGTTCCAAGTGTGTTCATTTTTTTCTTGCAGTGTTCTCGCAGCTGCCCTTCCTTCCCACCATCTCCAGCAAGATTGGGTTTCTCCTGGGGGGGGGGGGGGGATGTAGTTGCCTTCACCCATACCCGTTCCTCTCCTTGAACCCGTCATCATTGTCAGATTTATGTCTTGAAAATACCACTTGGTTACTGAATAGCCATTACCCTTCT
>PITA01009455.1:0-35051 GCA_004023965.1 Spilogale gracilis | reverse complement strand
GAGTGAGAGAGGGAGAAGCAGGCTTCCCGCCGAGCAGGGAGCCCAATGTGGGGCTTGATCCAGGGACTCCAGGATCATGACCTGAGCCGAAGGCAGTCGCCCAACCAACTGAGCCACCAAGGCACCCTGTTTGGAAACTTTTAATCCATATTAGTGATGTAGGTCATTATACCTCATTTTGTAAATATTTACTATTTTGGCTTGATATCTCAATTATCTACTCACCAGGAGAGATATAGAAAGTTATTTTTATCCAAGAACCATCTTTACCTGAAGCTTTCCAGGTACTGACTCTGTTCTCCCTCAGCCTTTGGAGCAGAGAGGAGTCGACATAGGCCGAGAAATCCATTGAGCCAGAAGACTGATTGCATGGGACCCACGCAGCTCAGGCAGGACACTGGGTGGGTGGGCTTCTATCTTTGGCCAAATCATGAGACTGGTTAGTAGAAGACTGATCGACTAGTTAGCGAGACAAGAGAATGTGAGCATACAACTGTCTGGTACGTGTGAGCCACCAAACTGACCAGGGTCCGTGGGAGAGGGAGGTCTCCCGCACCATCCCGGGGGTTCCCAGAGATGGATCAGCATATGCATTTGTAGTCACACAAAACTAGAGTGTCTTTTGAAGACATCTGAGTCTCCAATCACTACATCCATCAGGGCAGACAATACCACCTCTCTAGAGTCTCTCCAACCTGCCTTGCTCTACCCCTAGAATGGAATGGAATGTCATCTCGGCAGAGCTGTAGAGTTGGAGATGGTCTCTGGGGCCAAGCTGCCTGGTGTGGTACTGGTCCAGTCTTCCCTTGATGAAAATTCTACTACCAGGTGATTTCTACAAGGAATGTGTAAGCATTACTACCTCTCTCTCAAAACTATGCACAGAACCACTTCTGACTTCTTCTACCTCAGTCCATGTGCTCTAGGCAGGCGTTGGTGCAATAATCCCCCATCAGTGGTTTTTTTAAAATATTGTGATAATTTTGCCTCTGTTGCTTTTTCCAATGAAGTCTTTATTTCCTCAGATTTTTAAGTTGAATCATTTCTAAAATGCTGTTTGAACTTGATCACAGTACTAGGTTACAGTGTTTGGATGAAGGGCGGTGTACATTTTTTTAAAACAGAATTTAGCCTTTCATTCAAATTTGGTCTTACTCCCGCAGGAAACCACTTTCTTGAATGAAATTGTAATCTGCATTTCACAGTTGTTGCCGTGAGTGTGGCAACGTCAAATGAAGGACTGACCGCAGTGAGAAAGACGTTGACTCTCACTGGAATGTCTTCAGTGTCTAAGTGAGCTGTGAATGTTTTCAACTGAACATTTAAATGTTACACATGTCTTAAATGTTATAAGTAATTTTGTGATTTTCAGTACATGCCTTATCAGTGTACAAGACCAGCAAAGTATTTTTAGAATAAGTTTATATCTATTTCCAGTGAAATGATAAAGAATTATCACTGGTAGAACAGAACATGGGTATTTTAGCATCATATAGAGCTTTAAAAAATTGCATAAGTAACTCATCTTTTAAAGAAGGTAGATGGGAAACAAACTCAGGGAAAGATGCTCAGCATCACATGTCATCAGGAAATCACAAATTAAAACAAGAACGAGATTCCACTACCCAATGATTAGAATGGACAAAACCCAGACCACCGACAACACCAACTACTGGCGAGGAAGGGGAGCAGCAGGAACTCTCACTCACCGCTGGGGGGTAAGCACAATGGGGCAGCTACTCTGGAAGACAGTTTAATGGTTTCTAGAAGACTGTACTCTTGCCATCTGACCCAGCCACCATGCTCCTGGTATTTCCTCAGAGGAGCCAAAAGCCTGCAGCCACAGAAAACCTACGCATGGAAGGTTCCAGCGTCTTTATTTGTAATTGCCAAAGCATGGAGGCATGTCCTTCACTAGGTGAATGGATTAAAAACAAACAAAACCTAAAAAAAGACCGTGGTCCATTCAGACAATGGAATATCATTCAGTACTAAAAAGAAATGCATTCCCAAGTCAGGAAGAGACAGGGAGGAGCCTTCAATGCCTATCACCAGGAGGAAGCAGCTGGTCGGAAAAGGCTACACACGTAGGTTCCAGTGGTGTGACATTCTGAACAAAGCAAAACTATGGAGATGGTAAAGAGTTCTGTGGTTGCCAGGCGTGGGAAGGAGGAGTCGAGGGATAAATACTCAGAGCACAAAGGATTTTAGGGCAGTGAAGTTATTCTTGTAATACTACAATGGTGGGTACATGTCATCGCACACTTGTGGAAACCCATGGAAAGCATAATACCAAGAGTGGACCCTGATGTAAATTACAGATTTTGAGGGTTACCAGTGTTTCAGTGCAGATTCATAGATGTAACGAATGTGCTGTGTGCTGGGACATGTTGATAGAGGCTGGGTAGGGCTCCGGGTGGGGCGCTATCTGGGAAATCCTGTACCTTTTCTTCAATTCTGCTGTGAACCCAAAACTGACCTAAAATTAAGGTTCATTTTAAAATGAGCACAAATTATATAAAAATCTCCTTGCTAGAGTTAAATAACAGTACGTGAAATGGTGCTTTTTAATCCACTGATTGCAAATCTTCCTTGCAGTCAACTATTCCTTACAGACTTCTTAAAAAATTAGAAGGGGGGGCACCTGGAGGGGCTCAGTCATTAAGCGTCTGCCTTCGGCTCAGGTCCTGATCCCAGCATCGCGGGATCAAGTCTGGCGTGGGGCTTCCTGCTCGGCGGGAAGCCTGCTTCTCCCTCTCTCACTCCCCCTGCTTGTGTTCCCTCTCTGGCTGTGTTTCTTTCTCTCAGATAAATAAATAAATTAAAAAAAATTAAACGAGTATACTATTTCAAAGATTTTGTTAAGGTAATTTTCTTCTCAAATTATTAAGAGTGTTACGCAGTTTACATCGCATCCCATACCCAAAACTGCTTTCAGTTTGTTCTGTTTTCAGAAGACTCCGCTAATCCTAAGAGCTCGGACAATAGAGTCCTAAAGGTTTCTTTTCCCCCCATGACATCCCGTCATCACTCTGCCTAGTGGTCGTGGCGCCTTCGGGCACCTGCTATAGATTAAACATACACACAAATTAAGTTGCACAAAAATGATTTCCTTTCTTATCATCATCATCATCATCATCATCATCATCATCATCATCACGTAATTACATTATGACATTATTATTGTAATGTCATCTGTGATCTCCTGGACGGACACGCCCCGGGCCGCTCTGGGGCCTTCGGAAGGTGCGCAGAGCGGGACCGGCCTTCCCAGCCGCGCGGCAGGAGGCTCGGGCTGCATTCGGACCTTTCGGAGCATTCCAGCAGAGGCTGGAGGCTTGCTCGAGCGGCTCTGGTTTACCGAGTCCTGACTGCACAGAGCCCCGAGGTAGGGCAACCCTCTTACCCTTCTGGGGTAACCCAGTGTCACAAAATGTGGGAATGAGCAGAGCCTGTTTGCTGTGGGCCAAAGATGAGTTTCCAAGTGTTGCCACAGTCGGCGTGCGCTGCTGTGTAGGTTGAGGACACCTGCCATGTTCAGGGTCTAGTTGTTACTCGATTTCATCTGTGTCGTTTCGAAATGACCTGAGGGGCGCCTGGGTGGCTCAGGACGGGAAGCATCCGACCCTTGATTTTGGCTCAGTTCACGATCTCGGAGTCACGCGGAGCTCCACACCGGAGTCAGCTTGTCCCTTCCCTCTGCTCCTCACCTGTCCCTCTGCTCAAATCAATACATAAAATCTTTAAAAAATAATAAAAGAAATGCCCTGAGTTCTCATCCTCAAAGGGTACCAGAAGGATGACTCAGCAGCAGACTCCGAGCTTCAGGAGCCTCTGGTCCCTCGCGTGGGGAGGGCGATGCCGAATGTTAAATTCCCCATCACCTTACCATGCACCTGCCTCACAGGCCGTCGCTGGGGTAGAGGCAGCGAGCAGCACCGGACCGCACAGGGTGTCTGGGCCACTTCTCACTCTGACTGGTGGGAACAGAAAAGGAGATCTCTCCCGGACCTGCTCTGGCCTGGTTCTGTGCACTGCTAGCATTACAGATAGGCAACATTCTGTCTATACAGCTCCAAGTCACAGGAAGTCATCCACTGATAAGACCTAAACTTCGTTCCCTAGCTGACCCGCAAGAGTTAGGAGAAGTGAGCTGTGTTTTTTAATAGTGTCACTTTTTGAGATACAAAAGACATATCTAACTGCTAAGTGTTATACTTTTCATGGTGTGCTTTTCAGTATGTAATATACTCTATATGATACCATTCGATTCGCTTTTCAATTCCGGGTTGGATTGTAGCATCGAGATACGTCTTTTGGTCAGTCCACATGTCAAAATAGGCTTATCACATATTTTTAAAGGCCCAGACATTGATAACATTCTCAAATGATGGTTTGCACCGTTTTGAGACCAAAAGGTTTCCAGGCTTATTTATTTATTAATTCTGAAATATGTCATACATTTCAAATATACCACAATGGAAAGTATGCATAATGGAGGTATGGTTTAAGGCATATCTTCCTCACCAAGCATTAGAAACAATCCTACCAAGGTTCATGAAGCCCCAGTGACATAGCTAAACATCCTCTTGAGAGGCAGCAAATGTGTCTTGTGTGTATTATTATTTTGCTTTACATTAAAAATTCACCCAATGTGTCTCCCCACATAATATATAACTTAGCTTTGCATATATTTGAAATATAAAAAAATGAAATCATGCAGTATTTTTCCTTCTTAACTTGCTTTTTAAAAATCCCACATTGTATTTGGGGAAGTCACTTTCACAGAGTCACGTACTTAGTTCATTCATATATAATGGTCCATTTCAGAATTATAATGTAATTTATTTGTTTCTTTTTCCTGTCAGTAGTGTTTAGGTGTTTTCAATTCTTTTTTTTTTTTTTTTTTTTTTTTTTTTTTTTTTTTTTTTTTTTTTTTTTTTTTTTGGTTACACAAAGCCTGAATGCCTTTTAGCCCATATGTGCAAGTTATTCTTATGATATAGAACAGGACCATGAAGCTCATTTCTCTAAGCACAGCTCTAGATTCAACAGGAAATCCAAAATTGTTTCCTAAAGTAGCTATGCCAATTTATACTCCCACCAGTGAGCAAGACTAGATATTATCAGATTTTTTGTTTTTTTAAATTCCCAAGCTGGTAGTTGTAATATTTTATTTCACTGGGATTGTATCTGCATTTCACTGATGATTAATGAGCCCAAGCATTTTGCAAGATGTCCATTGCTTCTATATATATATATATTCTCTGTAAATTCCTTTCAGTCTTTTACGTGCTTTCTATTAGGTTATTTCCTTTTCTCCCCCACATTTTTTCTTTTCTTTTCTTTTTTATTTTAAAGATTTTATTTATTTATTTGACAGAGAGAAACACAGCCAGAGAGGGAACACAAGCAGGGGAGTGAGAGAGGGAGAAGCAGGCTTCCCGCCGAGCAGGGAGCTAGATGCTGGGCTTGATCCCAGGACTGTGGGATCATGACCTGAGCCGAAGGCAGAGGCTTGATGACTGAGCCACCCAGGAGCCCTTTTCCATACTTTCTCTAAAGATTTAAAAATTTGTACTTTGTGGTCATGTCTTTTAATACATTAAAATTGATTTTTGGGGACAGGGTGTAAAATAGAGATCTAATGCTTTTCACATTCAGACAAGCAGTTAGCACACTATCGAATAGCTTGGGTTTTTCCTGGGGATCTGCAAGGCCATGTGGCCCAGCTCTCTCTTCATGGCCTGGTCTATTTCTGGGCTCTCTGTTCTTCTCATGGTGGTGGTGGTGTTGTTGTTTTTAATTTTAATTTTATTTTTTGTTATTCAAGAACCTTAATCAGGACCGCTTTCTATCAATTCTTGATACTTAGTGAAGGGAGGACATCTACCCCCACCTCAACCAAGTTCTTCGGAAATGAACTGGGTAATATTTTGGGCCCTTCATTTTGTCATGTAAGTTGACAAATAGACTGTACTGTTCATGAAGCAATGTCTTAGATTTTGCTAAAATTACAGCTATTTTATAGAACAATTTGGATATCATGGAAATTTTTACAGGATTCAAATTATGTAAAATCATGACAGAACATTAAGTATTAGATGTTTTCAAGGATTCTTTTTAGTATCACAAATAATTTCATAATTTTCTTCAAATTATTTCACACAAATTTTAAAATAATTCACTTTTAGATATCTTCTATATGTAGATCTTCCTTAAAAAATGCATCCTTAAACATCTCATCATGTTTTGTTTGCTGCTGACACATTCCATTGCTTACTTCCACATCTTAAAACACCAGCAGTACACCTTATTAATTTTAATTACATATTTTTGTTTTGGGCTAAAGCGATCATGTCATTCCTAAATAATGGCATATGTGTGTTTACCTTTTTTGATTATTTTTGTGATTTTTTTCCCTAACCATACTGCGATGGCTAAGCTACACAGGACACAGGTGAAGAGAAAAGCAGACGGTCTTGTCTTGTGCACAGACTACCTGAATGTAAGGAAATAGTTGCATTTCACTAAGAAACGTGAAGATTATTACCAATAGGGTATATTTTTTGGGTATAATGTTTATTGGATGAAAGAAGCTGTTTTTTATTCTCAGTTGACTCACATTTTTTCCATGAGCAATTGTTCAGTATTAGCACCTACTTTTCCTGCATTAATAAATGATCATTTGGCTTACTTTTGTCCATTCGTTGTGAAGCGCCTTAATTGTTTTCCTTATGCTGAAAAACTTGCTGGGACAATAGTACACTTTTTTGATGCACTTGTGAGATTGGACACCAGTTTTCTGTCCTCCCGTTTCGTTACTCTGGTTGAGATAGGAAGGCATAATTTATCTCATAAAGAAGACTATTTCTTCTTTTTCTGTTTTCTGGAAGGATTTCTGTAAGAGGAGCTTTGTTTTCTGTATGTCTGGTAGATTTTATGAAACTCATTGAGGTTGTTATTTTCTTAGTGGAAATATTGTGAATTGCTGACTTAATTTCTTTAATGATACAGGATTATCAATACTTTTATTTCTTCTTGAGATAGCGTTTTGTCAGAAGGTTTTTAAATATTAAATATTGGATTAAAGATTTAAAAATTCTGTGTGTTTGCTTACCTATATTTTTTATTAATTCCTAACTGGGTTCTTTTTTTATGTTTTGTATGATGCCAACTTTTCAAATTTATTTTAGGTGTGTCTTTTGTAAAGAACATATGGCTAGATATTTTTAATCGTGCCTGACAATCTTTGTTTTTAACCAGATGATTCAGTTCTTTCCCGTTTATGGTGTTTACTGTATATTTAGATTCATTTCCAACATCTAATTTCTGCTTCTTCTGTGCTTTGCTTTTCTTCATGAAGCGTTGTTTGCATTAATTGAGGAATTGGTGTGTCTGCATTTTTATTTTACCCTTTGAAAAGTTATATTCAATTTCTATTTATTTAAAGTTACCCTAGAAATTTTAACATGTACACTTTACTTAATGAAATTGAGATTTAAGCACGGTTCGTAGTGCACTCTCAGATAAATTAAGAATCTTAAGTACTTTGTGTCAACTTTTGCGACTCCCATATTTTGCTTTTGGACAGTTTGGTCTTATTCTGGTGCCACAAATCAGACGTTACTTTGTCACTTCATGCACATGTTCTTAACTTCCTCTTTCTTCAAACATTATCTATAAACGTGAATTCATTGGCGATGGAGTCTCAGTTTCTCTCTGAAATAAAATAAATTTATTTTGTCCTCATTTTTTAGTACACTGAATATGAAACTCTGGGTTGGCAGGGTTTTTTTTCTCAGCATTTTGAAGAGACTATTCCACTAAATTCTGGCATTAGCTCTTTCTGTTTGTTTAACTGCCATCCCTCGGTGGGAAGCCTGTCTTTTATGTTACTCTGCAACATAGAACTCCTCCCTGTCTTTGCTGTTCTTTGGCTTGCCTAGGAGATTTGCAGATGGGGTGTTCAGTAGGCATTTCCAAAAGAAGTTTCGCTGTTGCCTCTCAATTTTGTCTTTCCTCATGATCCTGTCTCTCTTTCCAAGGTCTCGAGGTCCTTTGGTAAATGCTGGGTCTTCTCAGTCTATAATCCATGTTTCTGCCCATTTCCCTTTTTATAATTGCTTCTTTTTCCTTATTCTGGTGTGCATTCAGAGAATTCTTCCCCCTGCCCCTGATATATTTACTGCCACCCTGAATTTGTTAAGATTCACACACATATTGGGCTTTAAAGCCAATTACTATATTCTGCTTTTAATCTCAGTGCTTTTTTTTAATTTGGAAAATTGATGTAGGTTCGTTTTCAAGTCTATTGCATCATTTTAGTGGCCTCTGGAACTTTGCTGAAATTTTTGCATCCACATTTTAAAGCCTTCTAAACTTATTTCCTTTATGCATATATGTTTAGGAAATTAAAATATGTTGTCATAAATAAGTGCTTGTGATATTTTGCATCTCTGCATGGATGTCAGGGTACTTTTCTCAAGAGAGAATTTGTGGTCACCTCTTCCTGGCACCTACCCCATACACAGCTCTGAGTGGGGTCTATTTTACAAAAAAGGTGTGTTTTCCTTTCCTTAGGGCGAGACCCAGAGAACAAGCTTCTTTTTCAGTTTTTGTCTTATTTACAAATGTGTCTTATTTACGGTTTTTATCTTCAGGTGTCCCAGACGTAACTGCCCTATGGGGTGGGGAGGAAGGAGGGCTGAGCTCCTGCTCCCGTGGGCCCTGTGCCTACTCTTGGTCACCGAGGTCTGCGGGCACTTCTTCCAGTAGCTGCTCTTGGCCCCAGCCCTCCTGCCTCCTGGAATGCATCTTTACTCATTGTTGGGGGGCCTCTAAAGGTTGTCCATACTTCTCGTCAACTACCAACTCTGTGATGCATTACAAGAGATTTAAAAAATGTAATCTAACACATTCTCTCCTCTCTCTCTCTCTCTCTCTCTCTCTCTCTCTCTCCCTCTCTCTCTCCTCTCCCTCCCTGGCTTCTTCGCCATTCTCTGTGTTGTGGGTACATATATCTCACACACATCTGTGAACTTAGTTTCTGTGGGTGCTTTCTTTGAATGTTTCGGTGAATCTTCCATCAGAGTAAATTCAGTACTCCTCGATAAAATCCAGTAGCATTTTTAATACATTATCCTAAATATGATTTTGCAGGCTGTAGTTCTTGTTTTTAAATTATGTATGCATTATATACATCTGGATTTCATATTTCCTTCTTTACCCATTTTTCAAAAGAAAAGCTTTTCCAGGCATACCATGGAAATGACAGCAGCAATTGCACGTGTTAAAACTATTACCATAACATACCAAGATCTTTGCGATCATTATCAGATTAGGCCAAAATAATCTAGACACGCTGTTCTTACTTTAAAGGGTATTTTGTAAAATTCACACTATAGTGTATATATTCTGTTGCATTTTTTCTACCCATACACCCTAACGTACCTCACATTTTGTCTAAAGTACTTATTTCGTTATTGTAGAATATTTGGTATAGAACTTTCACATACTTTTTATAATTACTGAAACATTGCAAACATGCCAAAAATGCAGGAAATGTTATCGGATGTGCTTATGTATCCTCCCCAAGATGAACACGTCTTCAGTAGCTTGCTATTCAGTGACACATACGTACTGTCTCTTTCCCTCTCTCCTTCAATGCTTTTTTATTAGTATCTGTTTTAAGAAACAAAACTGAAAAGATAACAGCTAAAACTTCACATGACCCTCTCCCTCCCCATCTACCCCAGAATTAACCGCTCTTGGAAATTCTATTTATAAAACTTTTCCTAGGTCTGTGTCTCTGCTTCTAGCACATAGCTACACACCCATAAATAATACACACTGCAGTGTTTTTTTTAAATGTATATGCATTTTTTATATTGTTTATGTCCTTTCGTGACTTTGTTTTCTCCTCCGTACTTTGTAATTGGGAGATTGAGCTCTGCAAATATAGATTCGGCTCATTCATTGTAGCTGCTGCATGAAAAAAAGCATGTAGTTATGTATTGACCTTCGAAGTGACAGTTAAGTTGTTTCCACTTCTCTTCTCTTTAAAACCCTGGTATGAATAGTCTGTACACCTAGACTAGTGAACATGGAGGAGTCTGCTCTCTAGGGGTCCACGATTAACCTGAAGAATGGCTGGTTTAGAATATATGCATTTCAGCTTTACTAGGTCTTGCAAAATTGCTATCTGAAGCTATTGTACCAATGTACACTCTCTCAATGTGCAATCTTATTTCCTCCATTTGTGCCCAGTTGTTTTATCAGAAGTTCATCTGTACCGGTAGTTGAGGCATTTAATTGTATTCTATAATGGGCTTATTTATATCTCTGATGGCTACTGAAACTGATCACTTTTTATAAGCTTATTGGCAATTCCATTTCCCATCTGTGACTCTTCTCGTCTATTCTCCTATTTTTTAATAGTTTCTTTTTCTATGTATTTGTACGAGTTCAATATATTCTGTATGATGATGTTTTCTTTTTTGTATAGACTGTAGACATATTTTTCTAGTGTGGGTTTTATTTTATTCAGTTGATGATTTTGTTTTTCATGACTATGGTTTGAATTTTAATGAAATCAAACTTAATCTTCTTTTCCTCTATATTGTTTGCTTTCTAAGATTTACCTGAGGGAAGAGTCTCCTTCCTCAAATGTAACAAAGATTTTTTTTTTTTTACCTTTACTTCAAAATCATTACAGCTTTTATGTTTATATTGAGACCTTCAGGTTGTTTGGTCTTTATGTCTCTAAGTATGAGGTAGGGATCCAAGCTAACATGCGTTTCTAATGAACACCCAGCTCTGCCCAGACAGTTTGTGAATGGTCCCTCTTCAACTTCCAACACACACTGATATATTTCAGGGTTCATCGTGTTCGGAGTCCCAGGGTTTTGATGAGTCCCCATCAGGGTTTGGCTTATTTCTCCACCCCTCTACAAAATTTTGTTCCCATAGTACTTTACTAAGTAAAAATATATTGTAATCCTATTGGTGGTCTTTATAGTGTCCTTAGCTATGTATTTCTATTTGTTTGTTACAGAAGCCGTGTCCTGAAGACTTCAGACACTTGCTCTCACACTGATGGTTCGAACTTGGCCAAGTCGCTTAATCAATCAGTTCCTCCAAATGCAGATGATACCATTATCTCCTAGGGTTTTTTGCAGGATCAAAGGAGTTGTAATATTTAAGGTATTTAGCAAAGTGCCTGGAACTTAGTAAGTGCTATGCAAATGTTAGACTTTTAAAATCATTTTCCCTGCATTTTTCATAGGTATATTAATACATATTTCATATTATATTTGTACATGTTTATCATAAAACCTGTTAGGATTCTGGTTGGGTTAACATTGAAATTATAGCCCTTGGGAAAGAGTATTTTTACAGAATTATTGTTTCCAGACATGTATGGAATTTACTCTTTATTCATTTAGATCTTGTTTTATATCTCTCAGTATTTTTTATTCAACATAAAAGTCTTTCAGTCAGTTATATATATTCCCATGTACAGTTTTTGTGCTATTCGACGGTATCTTTCAAATATCATGCTTTCCAATTGTTGTGTTAGTGTTTGCAAATGCTGTTGATTAATGCACATTGATTTTATCCTCTGCCACAATGGATACAATTCTGTTATATAGTTCTAATAGGATTCTGTAGCTTATTTTTAACTTTCCAAGTAGAAAATGATATGCTTGGTAAAATAGTAAAATTTTTCTATTCTTTTCCAATCTTTGTAACTATTACTTCATTTATGGATGTTATTGCATTATCTAGAACTTCCAGATAATGTTAAAAAGAAGTTCTGGTAATGGCCTTGTTTATAACCAGTCTTGTTACCAGTTTGTAATAGAAATGATTCTAGGATTTCATCATTAAGTCGTGTGGTTTACTTAGACTTGGGAAAACACCATCTATGAGTTAAAGAAAACACTCTTTTCCAGTCTTCCATCCCTATAACTCCTTAGAACACTTGCCAATAGTGTGCATAGGTGTTAAATTTTATCAAATATTTTTCTTAATCGTAAAATCTTTCTTTATGAAAGTTTTTTTTTTTTTTTAACCATATTTTGGTCTTCCAGATCTGTTAATGAGCTTGCTAATGTGAAAGGTGGCTTATTGTTGTTTGGGGGAACAGGGATTAAGAGACTGTCTGCAAAGGCAGCTTTGGGATCAAAGTAAATACAATTTAGGTGTTAAATTAGTTTAATATTTCACCATTAATTTACTGAAAAAGAATTTTAACTACGATGTAAATGTATTTTTGTAGGTTATTAAATACCTTTAAACATTTCAACTATGTTTGTAAATGTAATATATTCAAATTCACCCTGAATCATCTCAATTGCCTAATAAATTTGCATTCCTTAGCTCACAAGTTGATATTAAGGATCTAATAAACTAATAAAGACAGCAATTTTTAATTTCTCTTATCTGTTTCAATACCATTTATAAACTTAACAAGATTTCAAATCATAGCATAATGAAAATGTTTCACTCACATCATCTTAAACTGGAATTTAAATGTCATCTTGTTATATATTCTAACATGACAACAGATGAATTTGAATTCTTAAAATACACATTTTTTCTGTATTTATCAAGATTTTTGATTCTATAAGTTTCATTCACTCTTTGTCCATGAATCCCATAATTAATCAGGGTAGATTATGCTTAACCATTAGGGAAAGACTTGTCTCATCTTAAAGCATTATGGGGTTACTTTCGCAAAGGAATTATGGGTATTACTCCAGATTGAGGCTGTTCAATGTTACGTCCAGGGCAGTAGATGCCCGGGGCTTTCGTTCTCGCTCCCCTGCTCCTGACTCCAAGCCCTTTTCATGGTCCCAGCATCATAGACAGGCAGTGCACTTATCCTGTCGCCAAGTCTGAGTTATAGCATTTCAGAAATTGCAGATTCCCAGCTGATTGGATAATTGCTTCTAAGTTGTTTATATGATTTCTGGCCACTGGGACCACTATACCAGAAACAAATGTTGTTTGATAAATGTGTGCTATCTCTTGTGTCTCTGACTTGGTGACTCATTTATTAAGGTCATTCTGTGAGAGTGGAGAATTAAATTGATAGAATTTCTACGATCAACTCATATTGAGCTTGATATTATCTTAATCAATCATGCTATGTTATGTTATTTTAAAACATTGGTTGACAGAATGGCTGGGTGTCTTAGTTGGTTAAGCATCTGCCTTCCACTCAGGTCATGATCCCAGGGTCCTGGGATCCAGCCCCGCACCAGGCTTCTTGCTCAACGGGGAGTCAACTTCTCCCTCTGTTTGTAACTCCCCCGCTGTGCTCTTTCTCTCTCTCTCTGACAAATACATACATACATACATATATACATAAAATCTTTTTAAACAATTGGTTGAATCAGTATGCTAATTTATTTGTTTGTTTATTTATGTTATGTTATGTTATGTTATGTCACCATACAGTACATCGGTTTTTGATGTAGTGTTCCATGTATGCTAATATTGTACATAAGAATTTTTACATTTGGGTACCTGGGGGGCTCCATCATTAAGCATCTGCCTTCAGCTCAGATTATGATCCCAGAGTCCCAGGATTGAGCCCCACATTGGGCTCCCTGCTCGGCGGGAAGCCTGCTTCTCCTTCTCTCACTCCTCCTGCTTGTGTTCCCTCTCTAGCTGTGTTTCTCTCTGCCAAATAAATAAATAAAATTAAAAAAAAAATTTTTTTTTTACATTCACATTTGAAAGTGAGATTATTCTGGAACTTTCCTTACACTGTACTTTCTTTCTTGGTTTGAAATCAAGGTCATTTTAGCCTTGGTTTATGAGTTGGGGAGATTTTCTATCTTTTTTCTCTCTCATTTGTCAAGTTTATATAAAATTGGGACTACATTTCTTGGAGGTTTGGAAAATATTATTTAAGCTCACCT
The DNA here is from genome assembly GCA_004023965.1 of Spilogale gracilis. Classification (NCBI taxonomy): domain Eukaryota; kingdom Metazoa; phylum Chordata; class Mammalia; order Carnivora; family Mephitidae; genus Spilogale; species Spilogale gracilis. The sequence continues at coordinate 21,117 of PITA01009455.1, read as the reverse complement.
GGTCCTAGAGTTTTATTGAGGGATACATTTTTAGCTATTAATCAAATTGCATGGATTCAAAAGCCCATTTCAATCTTTCAGTTTTTCTCTTATACTTTTTGTAATTTATGTATTTTTGAAATCATTTTATGTAAAAATTTTAATTTTTCAATATAACTTCTTCATATAAAATATATTTTTATTTTTAAGTATATGAATTACATGCCATAATTTCATTTCTCTTATTATTTGTATACACCTTTTCCTTATTTTTATTTTTTTAACTTTTTAAGAGTTTATTTTTTTTCACTTTGTGTGAAGTAAATTCTCTGACTCTTGGAGTAAATTTTCTGACCCTTTCTGTTGATACACAGTTTTCTACTTCATTTCATACTTATCCTGTGCAACATTCTGGATCTTGAAGTTTATTTATGGTAACTTGAATTTTTTTTTGTTGAAAATTCTGCTTAGTAATTTTGTTATTCTTGTTTCCTAATATGCCTTTAATGGTAACCTATTTTTCTCCAAATACAAATTTAGCTATACCATACGAATTCCTTTTTAAAAATGGTGCCTACATTGTTTTTGAATATTATCTGATTATTTACCAGGATGGTGTTTTTGGTCAATGAATTATTCAGAAGAATTTTTGTAATTTCTAAATTATTATTTTTGTTGTCATTATTATTTTGGATTTCTTCTGTTAAGAAATCTAGGCTTAGGCTAAAAATTTTTCTGTCTGGGTAAGATCTTCCTTTGTCATTTACTTTCTGTGTAGAAACTTTGTGGCTCTGATCTTTGTTCTTTTTTTTTTTTAATCATACTTCTTTTTTTTAGGTTTCTATTTATTTACTTGAGAGAGAGAGTGAGAGAGAGAGAGAGCATGAGAGGGGAGAAGGTTAGGGTGAAGCAGACTCCCCATGGAGCTGGGAGCCCAATGTGGGACTTGATCCTATGACTCCAGGATCATGACCTGAGCCAAAGGCAGTCGCTCAACCAACTGAGCCACCCAGGCACCCCCAATCTTTGCTCTGACCACCGTTTTCTCTCTCCTTGTTTTGCAGAACTCCACAGACACAGATGCTAAACTGTTTCATTCCACAGTTCACAGTAACTTACCTTGTCCTTTAAATTATCTGCAGGTTCATATCTTTTTCTTATCCTCCAACTAGTATTTCTTGGTGTCTTTCTGCACTGGTTCCCTGTCTTCTTCTGAGTCTCTCCTTGACTTGTATTATACCGGCTTTTAGATCAATTCATTAAGTTTCAAAGGCTATATTTTTTAATTTAAGTGTTGGTGGGTTTCACTTACTCTTTCTTTGTTGTGCCTTATTTTTTTTTTTTTAGGATTTTGATTATATTTATGCCTTGAAACATTTTAGTTATATTTAGTTATTTTCTTTTCAAAGTACTCTTCATATTTCCATTTTATTATTTCACATCATTGGGTCTTGACTTTAGTTTTGCATGCTGACTTTCACTCCTGTCCTATTGCCTAACTCCCTGATGGAAGGCTCTCTCCCGTCATGGGGAACCCTTGTGGCCTGGATTGTGAGTATGTCCCATAGTGGATTTTTATTGACTTTTGCCAAGAGCCCCAACAAACCTGGGAATAATTCTTGAGTTTATGTCTTAATCTGATGGTTCTGGACCTTGTGAGTAGTGGAAATACATGTTCTTGAAACATATTCCAGGTGCATACTTATGGTTCCAAATTCTACCAACTCTTTTTCTTTCTCCCCCAGAACTCAGGCTGAGAAAGGCCTCAGCATTGTCTTCTGTACATATATCTCATATTATCTTTAAAAAGCTAAATGTATACCGATGCTTTAGTTCATAATTTCATAGTGTTTCTTGCAAGAGGGTTTTCATTTTATCTTTATAATCACAGTGCTGGACACAAATCTATATATGCATCCTGACCTGATTGCAAGCTAAAAGTATTCAAACTACTAGAATATCTAAAATGTTAATGACTTGCTAATGTCTACCAAGCCCCTAATGACGAATGAAATTCGAAAAGGTTTCATGTTATTCCATTCCTATTTCATTTATATTAGCACGTTGGTTAACGGACTTTATGTATTGATTGCTCCGACAATAAGGGGGTTTTGGGGGTGCTTTGGAAGCAAGAGGAACTTCAGAAGCAATAAGGAAATAGTTGTCTACTCTACCACAACAGAGATTCAGTTCATGCAATACTAAATGTCCAAAATTGTTATTAGTGGAAGCTGGGGGAGTGTCACTGCATTGTCACATATTGTAATTACTATAGAGGTGACATGTGAGAGTGAGGGTGCACAACCACCGGACACTGCAAAGACTGAACTTAGAAAATTACCCATTTCCCATCTTTAAGAAAGCTGCATTTTCATGACTGCATAACAACACAAGCATGTATAAGATAGTACACTGGTTCCTGTGCTTGAAAATACTTGAAATAATTTGTTTTTGTTTTTTAATCTTAAAACACATTTATTTTGGTAAGTGATGAAGTCTTACTCATTAAGAAATGTATAGCTTTTTAAGTAAACATTTCCTTTCATCCCAGGAAGACAGGATTTCTTGCCTTTGGCCAAATCAGTCCTTATAACTCCTCTTTCAGATCTTTCTAAGTGTCAAAATCAGCCTGGGAGATGTGTCTCAGAGCCCGTGAAAGCTTGGCTCACACACCAGACTCAGCCTACAGTGAGGATTTGGTGAGAGAAAGAAGGCTAGGCAGGAGTGAGGAAAAACCACAGGTGCTCACACCGCAGGGCCTCGCGGAGCACTCCCCCCACCCCGCCCTGGGGTTGGGGGACCCACACTGCCTGGCAAACACTCAAAGACAACTTTGCTTTCCTGCTGCTTAGATTTCTGGCTTATCTCTTTCTTCTTTCATAGCTAGCTCTTCTAGGATCAAGGACGCAGTTTAATAAGTCTGTATAGCCCTGGGGCCATCCAGTCTGCTATAAAGGAGGGCCAAGAAAGAGCCCCAGGGCAGGTGGGGGCTGGGGCAGCTGGCTTTCTTCTCCCTTCTAAAGCCTGTTGTATTTAGTGTGTCCCCTGTTTTTCCAGAATCCTACTTCCCTGCTTGGTCTGAATGTCTGCTTGCCAACCACCTACAAAGAATCTAGGTTCTATTTTGTTGTAATTTTTTAAAAAAAATTTATTTATTTATTTGACAAGAGAAACACAGCTAGAGAGGGAACACAAACAGGGGGAGTGAGAGAGGGAGAAGCAGGCTTCCTGCCGAGCAGGGAGCCGGATGTAGGGCTTGATCCCAGGACTCTGGGATTATGACCTGAGCTGAAGGCAGATGCTTAATGATGAGCCACCCAGGAGTCCCAAAAGTCTAGGTTCTAAATTATATTTCCTCTCTTACAAAATAAAATTAAAATAAAATTTAAAAAAGTGAATTATGTGGTCCTCTGTACACAATTTGATAAGCCTAAAAATTTATTCAACTTTTTCTCAACTTTTGTTAACTCCTGTGACCACTTATCATTAAAATATGTCAGAATCCTTTCCTCCTCCCTGTTCATCATGGAGACCCATGAAAGAGATTCACTAAGATAGGCCTTGTCCCAACAACTAGGGCAGATACCAGATCTGGGCACTCTGAGAAATGAGAAATGCTATAAAAATAATGCCAGCATTTAAAAAGCTAGAATTACAGCCACATAAATCAGAATTTTGAGCCAACAATATAAGGTCAATGAAAAGTGAGATTAGGATCAGTTATAGGATATTGTTGGTGGAATGAAGGGTTGCTGGTGAAAGGGAACATTTATCTCAAATAATTTTGAGCCAAAAGGAACAAAAACCAGAAGAGAATCAGTGGCTTCTGGAGGCAAATAGAATTGAATCATTTCCTATCTTCAGACATAGCCTGAAATAAAATGCATCATCACATTTAGCCAATACTGAAAATAAAAGAATGCAATCCTCACAAATGGTTACTTACCTACCTTGTGAGAAACTGACCTTTTTCCTTTGGGTTTAGTATGGATGTGTGTAATTTACTCACGGTCCATTTGTGCATATATATTCAGCGATGAGTTAATTTTCATTGCATTAGCAGGGGTGCCTCTATTTCCAAGTTAAGAGTCCCTATCCTGTCTAATTTCTTTTTCATGGATTTTAACCTCCCCTCCTATCTCAGAAGCAAAACTTAGAGGAATTGACAGGCTAATGCAATGAAAAGGAAAACTGCATGTCTTCAAATACATAGTCAAACATCCTTGAGGAGTTACTTCAAAATAAAGACCAGAAACTTGTTTTTACTGCATCACAAGCTTGGTAAGATTTGTGAACCAGAATAATATTCCAGACCCAATTCCGTTGGTTCTCCCATTAGCTGTCTAATGTGTGGTGAATACGGCAACACACACACGTGCACACACACAGGCACATGTACACAGACATGCACACTCACAACGTCACAAAATTAACCTGGCCATTTATTCTGGTGTGAAACATAAGTCAAATTAATAAAACCGGCTTGATGCTAGCAGACTTGGTGCTGCAGAGTCAGACGGTATAACCTGGAAACCTACGTTTGAGGTCTTCTCCACTTACGACAGGGAGCCTAACGCTGGCTTTGTTCTGTTCACTTATGGATGGGCTCACTCATCCAAAACGGGGTTAATAATGCTCTCTTCCTCATTGATTGTTGAGAGACCTTCCCCAGGTCAGAGAGTGGAACTGAGGCCATCGGCAGCCACTGTACATGTATTTAATTTTACGTCTCTATTGGCCTCATCGTAAGAGCACCAGTTGAAGGCTACTAACAGCCATGTCTGGCATTAGGGCCAGCTCCCAAAGAACAGGAGTGATAATTGCTGAGTACTTGAAATACAATAGTATCTGGCATTCCTTGAATTTATACTCTTTTTTTTAATTTAATTTAATTTTTTCAGTGTTCCAAGATTCATTGTTTATGCCCCACACCCAGGGCTCCATGCAATATGCATGTGCTCTTTTAAACAATGGATAGTGCAAAGAACAACTTAAGAAGGGAAAACAATGTTCATTATCTCAGTGTGCGTTCCCCAGCCTCGGGCCCTTAGACAGGGAGTCACGTACAAGCAGAGAGAGGAGGTGTCCCCCTCCACGCCTGCGGCACATTCCCAGCTTGGAAAGTGGAGGCAAGAACCACGTCATTTTGGACCATCTTCCATCCTGTATCTTCCTGTAGTTGGACTAGGAATGTGGGAGTAAACAAAGGGATTATGCTCTTATCTACAAATTCCTTTCTCAGAGAAAGTATGCATGTTCTTGAGAGTCTAAAACTACAGTTTGCCTGGATAGTATATAATTCATAGAACAGAAACCTAAACATAAAGCTTACTGCAAAGGAAAAATCTTCCTATTTTTATCCAATGATAAAAAATAATCATGGCTAACACGTGTGAATGCTCCCGTGTGCCAGCGCCCTGTGTGTGCAGGTTACAAGGATTAACATTTGGTCCTTTTTATGGTGGGGAAGCTCAGGTTCAGAGACTTGTGTCCCATCGGCGGTGGAGCCAAATTTTGAAGAGCAGCCTGAGCTCTTACGCCACACACTTACCCACTATTCCACGCCACCCTCTTCTTCCCCTTCCGTAGCACTACTGGTTATTGCTTCCGTGCCCCCCTGTCCCGTGAGCAGCCGGCACCCTGAGGCCAGAGCTCTGGTCTGGCACAGCAGCAGATGCAAATAAGACCAGGACTAGACGCATGTTGACTGACTTTTCATAGCATACAGCTGCTCATTCCCTACTATATCTCGGGCCAAAGAAAGAAAAGTCACAATCATTTTTAGTGCCCACTAAATATTTAATCCTCCCTGCAAAGCTGACTGGGTCACAGGCTGACTATATTTCTGTATTGCATGTTTCAGTGATGTGAATTGGGGTTATACTTTAAATTATAAGTCCAGTCTATTTTTAATTTTTGTTTAATTTTTAAAAAAGGTTTTATTTCTTTATTTGACAGAAAGAGACAGTGAGAGAGGCACCACAAGCAGGGAGAGTGGGAGAGAGAAAAGCAGGCTTCAGGGCTCGATTCTGGGACCCTGGGATCACGACTTGAGTTGAAGGCAGGTGCTTAATGACTGAGCTGCAAAAGTTCCCCTATAAGTCCAGTCTAATCATAGGAAATATATGTTCAGTCCTAAATCAATGACCAGTTCAACACTTGAAATTTACCTTCCAGCTTCAAGGGTATCTTATTGGCCTAGATAGCCTGATATTTAAGGCAATCCACATTCATTTTATTCCTGCTCTGCTCCACTCCCATTAAACAGGATGCTTTGGCAGAAGATGTTTGGAACATGGATCCACATATACACACCTGGATAGAGTCTGGAGTCACATTGTCCATACACCCTGCCTTTCATGTTTTATCAGGCATGGTGTTTATGTTATTTTCTATTCTTTTTCCTTAAGGGGGGAAATGATGCAGCAGTGGGGATGTTTTGCCTTTTAGGCCCCAAAGCACTTCCTTCCTCCCATGCTGGTGACGACTCTGGTTTAAAATAAATGTTCTCTGAGTAGCTGGTATGTGACTGTGACTATTATTCAGGAACAGAAATGAGTTCTTAAAAGAGAAGAAGTAGAGGAGGAAGGAGAAGGAAGGTGAAGGAGAAGAAGAAAGGGGGAGGTGGTAACAGGTGTTGGAGACGGTCATATTTGTTATAAGGAGCCAGAGAACCAGAGCTGTATGAGCACATCGAAAATTGCCCCTCATTTTCTTTGAAATATCTTTGACTGGATTTGGTGATGGAGGTTCCACTATGTAGACAATAGAGTTAATGAGATTTTAAATGAAAACTCATATTGAAAAGAGATGTAGGCAGGGAGTTATAAAGAATTAGCTTTCAGTTTAGGAGCAGAGGAAACGGGATCTGTTTATAAAAGTAGACGTTGAAAAAACACAGGGCTTACTATTAATATCTAAGAGCATTACCTAACAGATTCACTATTTTTATTTCCAACAGCAGCTCCTAAATTGGTCCACATATTAAATATTTTCCTCAGAGAGAATGATGTAAGTCCAGAAACATCACAATGGTTGGATGGGGTGTTTAACAAACACACTTGGATGCTGGTCCTCAGTCACCAGGCCCTTGGAATGCAATCGGCAGTTTCTCATTCAAGAAGTCACCTCTTCTCCAGGTTCAGCCCACTTCCACCTAGGAAATCTTAGCCAGGGACACTAGTGGAAGCATTTGTGGTTCTTATTGGTGGTGTTAGACAGTGACAGTGCTGTGGCAGGAAAGCGGGACGTGAGCCCAGATGCATTGGGTCCTGGTTGCACAGGGCCGTCTAGAGCATGAGGACACCTCTGTTGGGTGACTGTGGGCTAACATGGGCAGCTCGGCTGTGACAGCCCTCCATCAGAGTGCAGTTGGATTCTGTTTTTTTTTTTTAAAGATTTTATTTATTTATTTGACAGAGAGAAACACAGCTAGAGAGGGAACACAAGCAGAGGGATTGAGAGAGAGAGAAGCAGGCTTCCCGCTGAGCAGGGAGCCCGATGTGGGACTCGATCCCGGGTCTCTGGGATCATGACCTGAGCTGAAGGCAGTCGCTTAACCAACTGAGCCACCCAGGCGCCCCTGGATTCTGTTTTATGACGGAGTGTCATCTTTCTCTTCCAGACACTTTCTCCCTCCAGGTAGCCAGCAGAAGAGACTGGGGAGGAAGGGGAGAGGCGGTGGGGCTGAGAAGTCTCGTGAAGGGTCCAGAGGGTGGTACATGCTGATGAGACATCCCAGTGGTTCCCTGTGAAGTCCTCACATTCCCTCCCTTACTCTCCCACTTTCTCCCACCCTCACCTGTCTCCCGTGGAGCACCAGTAGAGGGACTGGAATCAAGCAGCTCTTTGGAGAACAGCCAGCCCACGACGGTCATGCGACATGATGGTATCTAAGCAGGAGGACAGACAAAACTCAGCTCAAGAGCTTAAGAAGACCCACCCTGGACACCATGGAGAGAATGCACTTGACAGAAACTCAGGTATAAAATAAAAGCAAGGTCATTTCTTACTTGCCTGTATGTAAGACCCTGGAAGCTCAAGGACTTATTCCATTTTGAAAAGGGAATCATAAACAGAGGATGACATGCTTCCATCTTAATTTGGTCTCCAGGATGCTTCCTTGACTTTTAGGAGAGCTACTCACCAGGCTGTGTGGGAGGGGAGCTCTGGGAGTAAGTCTTGTGAATGTCCAGATGAACTGCAATCCCATCCTATCGGACCAAACCAGACGCATCTCTTGGTACCTACTAGGATTTGCACCAAATATCCGACCACTGGAAACACTGAGGTCACTTTGGATGTGCTTCTGTAGCTTACCTGGGATTTTCCCTTTCGCTCTGGTCTCCGTGCAACAGGAGCATGGGGCCCCCATCTGCTTTGTTCAGCACTCCGATTCCAGGTTCTGCACATCATCAGGCATAGAGTGTGTGCCTAATGAACACTTGTTGAATGGATAAATCTATGACTGCATGAATTGGAAACAACCTGCCCAATATTAAAGGATAGTTATGTGTGGCAGGCAGCTAATGCACCTCCCCAAAAATGTTGTAGAAGAGGGAAATTTTCTTTTTCCTTTACCCATCTGGGATTCATTGGTGGGGGCTCTGCCAAGGAGACTGACACAGGACAGATTAACAAGAGAAAACCAAATACAAGTTTGTTCATGCGTGTGTTGTGCATCTACGTGACATAACTCCATGATAAGCAACCCAAAAGGGGAGTTAGAACTTGGGATTATAGAGCATCTTAGCAAAAGAACAATGAATTTGTAGAGAAGTGACAAGGTGAAAGGAAAGAATTTGAGTTTCTAGGGCAGTACATTACAGGAAGGCAAATATATCAGAAACTAATGAGAAATAAAGGCTAATTAGTACATTTGTTATATAGATTCCTCTGGTGCTGTCTCTGGGCTGATGAGGATCTAGATTTATCTCTGGTGATCAATTTTTGTCCTTCCTGGTAGTGAAAACATTGGGAGAATACCTTTACCAAGTTAGGTCCAACTTTTAGGCAAATGTTGGAAGGCAGAGAGCTTTCCTTCTATCTGATTCTTCTCAATTATCTTTAGTTCAAAATAATCCCTATGGCATAGTGGCATATTCTTTGGTGGTATATTGGGCTACCCTTCAATGTATACACCCTAATCTAACCAGATCTGTGAATATGTTGGGTTATGCACCAAGGTAACTAAGCTTGTAGGTAGAGTTGAGGTTGCTAGTCAGCTGACCTCAGGATGGGAAGGTTTTCCTGGGTGATACTGGGGCATTCATGTAATCAATCAAAAGGGTCTTTCTAAGTTGTACAGGGAGAGATTTGAAAGTGCTGCATTGTTGACTTTGAAGCTGGAGGAAAGATCCATGAGCTAAGGAACGTAGGCGGACTCTAGAAGCTGGGAAAGGTCAGGAACCGGATTCTCCCTTGAAGCCTTCAGAGGGAATGCAGCCCTGCCCACCCTTGAATTTACCCCAGGGAGACTCATTTTGGATTTCTCGCCTCTGGAACTGTAAGATAAATTTTGTTGCTTAAAACCACTAGGTTTGTTTCAATAGCAGTAGAAAGCCCACCTGGTATTCTAATGTACAGAGCTCACCTCTTGAAAACTTGTATATTTAAAACATCTTTTTTTCTAACTTCCATATTCCTTCTCACTATTTTTTAGGGCATTTTATTCTCTCCTGGTAATTAATTTATTCTTTTCAAGAACTAATTTATAAAATCTGAAGAGGAAACTATTTCATTTTCATATAAAACTCTGGCAGTTCAAAACCTTCTGGGCTTAAATACATTGAGTATCTTCTGACTCTCAGACCCAGGGTCTGTCACCAGTACGTGTGTCCACACAGCCCGGGTGTGACATGGTTGATAAGGCAACTAAGCCAAGGGAGTATTTGGCCAAATCGAGTTATGCTCTCAGTTTGGCTTTGATGATTCAATTTAACTAAATAAAGTTTCCAATAGCTTGGTATTGGCGGTAAAGGACATTTTATTTCAGATGAAAAAGATCCTCCTTAGAAGTTGATCCTTTTCATTAGCTCCTCGAGCATTAGCTCTTTACTCAGCCAGCACTCACTGGTCGATAATTGCTGATGCTCTTAGAAGGGGCATCAGGGTGCATCCATTATAAAGTGCAGACAACAAAAAAGGAGTCCCTGCGTGGAGAATTGACAAGCTTGAGGCTGCACGGGCAGAGGATGGCAAAGCGAGTCTCAGATCTCAAGCCAGGGAGCCAATAGGTTGCTGTCCTCTCCTCCACACCATGTGTTTCTGTCCTATATATAGACTCTTAATGCACTCCAGAAACATGGACATGTCAACGGTCTCTTTGTTTACCCAGGGAACAGCATCGTAGAAACGTCACCGCCTAGGATCAAGGCATCAGTCCTTCCCTCGGACACACCTACGTTTCTCTGCTCTCCCGGATGTTCATTTTCACAGCACACACTCAGAGAGACCCAGTCTTCAAATATTCAAGGCCTCGTGAAAAATCTCATTTCCAACAGAGATATTATATAAAGTTCACCAGGCTGAAATAGGTATCAATGCTTTATTGAGAAAAATATAGAGGAATTGAGAGTAGTAATGTAGACCAGATTCTAAGAACTAAAGCAGAGGAGAAAAGCTTTTTACTTTTGTAGGCTTTTCTCCTTGTTGTGATTTGTGCTAATACCATGTAGGGGATACTCTGAAAATACACTTCGCTGTCACAATCTCAGTACTTGACCCTGTCTGCAGGGCGCTCTTCATTTTGAAATCCCACCCAAATATTCTGCAAGCAGGAGGCGGGGAACAGGTTCCGAGGCTGGAAGGGCCGCCTGGGCAGGGCATGAGCAAGTCAGCCCTGGCGGAGAAGGCGTCCCAGGCCCAGCTGGGTTGTGTCTTCTCTGTCTGACTCCCCACGGGCACTGACACAGGAGCGTGTAAATCAACTTTCCGAGGCTGCTTCGAGGACAGAGTCAGGAGACGGCTCTCTGAGTAACGACCTGAAGGGGAGACGGCAGACGAATCAGCATACAGAAGTACGCTCCGAGGTTAATTCTCCGTCTGCTCGACTGCCCCACATCTCACAGCGTTAAAACAGGGAAAGAAAAACAGAGGAAGTAGTAAGAAAAGTCCAACCTTCCAGGTCCAGCTGTTAGCTCCAACATTATCCCCAACAGGTGGGACACCCTTGTCTGCGCCCCCCACGCAGATCGCCGCACCTGTGACCTGACGGACGGCTTTGGAGTCACGTCTGCATGTGGCCATTCAGACCCACCCCGTGCTTTGGCCCCAGATGCCGCACTGAGGGCCATGCTGGCCGCTGTCAACGAGCATCCTTACCAGCACGCAGAGTGGCTCTAAAGGGGCGATCCGTCTGTTTCCTAGAGACCACGCATGAATGGGTGTCCCCAGCTGGGGGTGGCTCTCCTCCACTCTAGGGGGTGACTAGCCACAAGGGTCCTTACCTCCGTGACTCCACCCACTTCAGGCCCATCCAGCGGCCATGCTCACGCACGAGAAGGGGGCTGTGGGGAATACTGAGCATTGAGCACTGTGCACACACCAGTTTTACTTCCCGAATAGAGGGCTTGATGAAACAGGGGTGCATCACTTCTGATCATAGTTAATCAGCTGTAAATTTGTCCCACAACAACAAAGAAGCCTGAAAAGTGTGGTTCGGCCGTGTTTCCAGGAAGAAGAGGACACGCGTGAATAGGTACTGGTCTCTGCAGCTACACATGCTGGCCCCGCTGGTCTGTGCAGCCTCCTGAGACCCCTCCCCCTGAAAGCCCTTGGCTTTACCACCTATCACAGCTCATGGCAAGTTTGAGTGGATGCTAACTAAAAGAATAATCAGAATTCACCCATTGAAAACTCTCATTTTCTAATAAAAATAAAGTATAGGAAGACATAGTAAGTCTTGGAGGAGCATACAGCTTAGCTAACGACAAAGCCAAAACATTTATTTTTAATTTATTAAATTTACAGCTTAATGTTCTTTCCACCACAACTCATAATTCAATATTTGATTTTTATCATAAGCTCTCTCTTTGACTCATTAAAGCAAGCAATCCCGAATCACTAGGAGTTTGAGGGAAAATGATAAAAAATGAAAGAATGGGTCTATTAAAAATGCATTGATGAAAATAAGTGAGCTAATAATACAAAACTACTCTGCACACAGCTTTCCTTTCTGAGAGACAAATTTTGAGTGTAGATGGTTGTGTTCTTAGCAACTCACTTTTTCAACACTTTACCAAACTCACGGCAAAATCATTCATGAATCTAAGAGAGAGGAAGACGGATAAAGATGCAGGTGATAGAATCTTACAATTCTGAACAAGGAGTGACTTGAAGTTAATGACATTTCTGACCACTTTTTGTCAGCACGAATTGTTCAATATAAATTATACTAAAACTGCATTGTCTTTGGGGCAGGCACTTTTTAGTACAGACACAAAAAACATTATGCTCTGTACACCATGTTAAATCATTTATTTGGCTTAGTTTGACTTTATAGATAACATTGTTTTAGATTACTGAGGTCCAGCACCATTCATTTATTGATTCAAAAAATACTGAGACCCAATTAAGTGTCAGAGGATATACTAAACACAAAGCTTATGTCTAAATGATTTGTGATCTTCTCATCACAAACACATCTAGTTAAAAATAGAGCTACCCTATGGCTCAGCAATTGCAGTACCAGGCGTTTACCCCAAAGATACGGATGTAGTGGGAGGAAGGAGCACATGCACCCCAATGTTCATAACAGCAATGTCTACAATCGTCAAACTGTGGAAAGAGCCAAGGTGTCCTTCAATAGATGAATGGATAAAGAAGATGTGGTACATATAGACAATGGGATATTACTCAGCCCTCAGAAAGGAGGAATACCCAACTTTTACATCAACATGGACAGGACTGGAGGAGATTATGCTGAGCGAATTAAGTCAAACAGAGAAAGTCAATTATCCTATGGTTTCAGTTCTTTGAGGAACATAAGGAATGACATGGAGGACATTAGGAGAAAGAAGGGAAAAATGAAGGGGGGAAAATAGTGGGGGAGATGAACCATGAGAGACTATGGACTTTGGGAAACAAACTGAGGGTTTTAGAAGGGAGGGGAGTTGGCCTGGTGATGGGTATTAAGAAGGGCATGTATTGCATGGAGCACTGGGTGTTATAGGCAAACAAAGAATCATGGAACACTACATCAAAAACTAATGATGGTGACTAACATAACATAAAAAAAAGATTTGTGATCTTCTGAAGAAACGTAAATTTGCTGTTATTTGCTTCTTTGTTTTGTGTTAGAGGTGGAGGGTTGATGACTCCTCTTTTCACATGAACTGAGAGCCTGTAAATACATCTGTGTAGTATGGTCCTCAATGGTGAGGCGCTGCAGACTGAATGTCTGTGTTCCCCAAGCCCCGTATATTGTAGCGTCATGGGATTTGGATGGGGGGCTGTGAGAAGTAATTAGGGTCAGATGAGTCATGAGGGTGGAGCCCTCGTAGTGGGGTTAGTACCCTCGGAGAGGAAGAGGAGACCTCAGAGCTCTCTGGGTCTCTGCCACGTGAGGACACACAGGAGGCTGCCGTCTGCTCGCCCGCAAGAACACCCTCCCCAGGAGCTGACTCAGCGGCACCTTGGTCTTGGGCTTCCAGCCTCCAGGGCTGTGAGAGACAGAAATCTGTGATTGTTGCCAGAGTTACAGCTCTGCTTTCACAGCCTGGGCTGAGACACAAGGATTTTATAGACTTAGAGTGGACGTTTGACAGAACAAGAGGCATTTCCTGGGAGACAGAGAGGTCACGTCTGCCTGCTGGAGCCCTTGTGGTCTACTTGATAAAAAAACAAGACTCTCCGTCAAAACAATGGCAGAACCAGGACATGTCAGTGTTTATGACACAATGCAAAGGTGACCAAGTCTACCTCCTCCTCCTCCTCCTCCTCCTCCTCCTCCTCCTCCTCGCCCTCCTCCTCCTCCTCCTCCTCCTCCTCCTACTCCTCCTTCTTCTTTTTCTTCTTCTTTTTTGGTAAAGTAGCTTGATCTCATGAAATGAGTTGTGAAACAGGGTCCTGTAATTCTGCTCTGGTAGATGCAAAGATGTTAGAAGTTGTGATGACGGGAGCTTTAAAACCTGTATGGCATGTTTTAGTTAGTTTTCCCCTCCTCCCTTCTCTAGAAAAATACCTAGGCAAGGAGGAGGGAATCTCTGCGAGGCCAGGGTTTTTTGGACCCTTTGTACATCGTGTTTCTGGAGCGCACAAGCTCTATCAGGCACGGCGATGGACTCTAGGGACACAGCGGTGGGAAAAGTGCACATCAGTCCTTGTATTATGTGAAGTCTGGGGCTCCGTGATTCATAGCCTGGGCCATGTTGACCTGATAGAATGTTCCAGCCACAGAAGTGTGTTCTTACTCTTGGTGGCTATGTGATGGGAGGAGAGAAAACAAGGTGCCCAGAGGTTCTGAATCACTGAGTTGGCATACATTTAGTGTAATCTGCTATTTCTGACCCTCCAGTCACAATATATCCAATAGTTTCATTTCAAACAACATACCACACGGGTTGCTGTGTTTTATATGTAGCATGGAGGTAAAATTGTGGAGCAAGGGCCGTATTTTTTTCTTCCCTGTAATCATGAGCTGAGCAAAAGTAACTGGGAAAACATGCAAATTTCAAGCCCTGGGCACTGTGCTGATAGTAGGAAAATACCCCGCATATCTAAGTGCCTTGAAGAAATAGACAGTTTAGTGGAAATTTGGAGGAGAAGAGATATTGACTAAATTAAGTATATAGGCAGTTTGCACATCACCCTATGAAAGACAGGGATAAATATCTTTAAGGTATTGTTTTTTTCTTGTCCTACTCACACTAAATGGGAGCATTTGACTACAACAACAGAATTGTCTCTGGACCGTACATTTTAATAATTAGTAGTTAAATAGTGGCCATTTTGGATAAAATTGCCTCTTCAAGTTAGTCAAATATTGCTGAGTCTGGAAAGATGACTGAGGTTTGCCCCCAAACAAGATTTTGTATGAATTATGTAATACTTCCTCATTCTGGACAGGGCTAATGTACTGTCAAAAAGTCTGTGATTTCTACTTTCCACCCTCAAAGAAACATGGAGAAAACCGCGGTCAGAGTTTGAATGTAAGAATCCTATGTGGTGTTTTCATCTCTCTTTTCCAGCAAAGGACCGTGTCATAGTGGTTTGAATTCAGGGTGAAATCTGAGATCCGGTTTTCTCTCTCGGCTGAGCTGGATCCTTTGCCTATTTAAAAGGAAACATCAGCTTTCCAATTTACTCTCTAAAATTTGTGGTTTTAGTGGAAGGGCACCATGTGTCTGAAGGCTGCTGGTACTGAGGAGGGAAAGGGTGTGGTCTGGCCCTGAGCGACGGCAGTGCCACTCGGAAGAGAAGCATCCTGCAGGTTCATGACTGTGGGTTCCGCTCAGGCCGAGCCAGGGAGAGGGCCGGTCAGCACAGACCACCCGAGGAGGGAGGGTCAGAGCGTGTATGGCCAGGCGAACCATGGTGGGAGAGGAATCTAAATATCAGGCTGGAGCAAAAGCGAAGAGCCATAACAGTGGAAGAAATAGGAAAACGGCAGGCCAGCCAAAAAGACTTTGAGTTTTGGACATTTGTTTGTTTGTTTTGTTGGCTTTTGATTATTATCAGAGAAGTGAAATTCCTGCCGCGGTTAGTAAAACCACCCCGTACTGAATCGTGCTCTCTCTGCATTTGATGGCAGGATCTCCTTTTTCTGCTACTGAAACAAAGATTCCATTTCTCAGCTTTGACAACTCTGCAAACCACTCACTCACTCACCCAGCCATTGCTTACTGGACGCGCGCAGCTAGAACGGGTATTTGGTACCTAAAACACACACGCACGCGCACACACATGCGCACACACACACGCACAACACAAACGCACACACGTGCGTACACACATGTGCACGCACATGCCTGCACACACACGTGCATACACACCACACACACACGTGCGCACACACACATGCACACACACAAACACACACGCACGCACACACACACACCCAAATACACATACTGGTATACATATGCCTGCCCACACACACGGATACGCACAAATACACATGTGCATAAACAAATGCATATACACACATGCACACACAAATACATACACACTAATACCCACACATGCACAAGCAAAACATACACATGTACAAAACACACACAATCGTACTCACAACAACCATACACATACCCACACATACCTACATGTGCACACATGCACATGCATTTGGGAAACCTCCAACCTTCTGGAAAACGTCCAGGCCACTCTCACACCTCTCAGGCCCGCTCCCCTGTCACTGTGCTCCTATCAGGGGGTCTGACACGCACAGAGCAAGTGTATGAGCTCCTTCTGGACTCATTCTTGTCCATAAAGCATTTTTGCTGATTAGACTGTGCTCTAAGGCCAGGGCTGATATTAATGTGATTCTTAAAATGCCCTGGGAGGGCTTTGTCAGGTTTCACCCGGCATTATGAGACGAGCTTGGAGGGAGAAGGTGTGATCCTATAAAGATACAGAGACGGACACTATTGGGTTCTTTAGCATCATATCAAATTCCCTGTTGTAGCAACAGTCTTCTTCTGTTTTCCCCGCCTGCCCCCTGGAAGATGACTCAGTCCACACACCAAGAAACCGCGGCACAACGACAACACTCAGAACAGCTTGTGGGGAACGGCTTCCCGCTCCTCTCCAATCGGATGCTGCCTCCTTATTCTGAATGCAAGTTAACAGATTCCTAAAAATACCCCCTGACATGAGTCATTCTCTTCCAACGGCCCTGAAGAATGTTTTCCACAGAAAGGGTAATGCCCAGAGTGGGGCTGCGCTGCTGGGATGAGCCCTGCGAGGGACCATCGTCCTTGCGATGCTGTGTTAGATCTTCCGTGTTCCCTGGCACCGAGCTCCGCTGCTAGAAGGACTTGGCAAACGAAAGGCAAGCTGCTGCGGCAGTTTTGACTATGCCTCCGTCGCCAGTTCCCGAAACTGGATTGAATCCGCGCCCAAGGAGAGGCGCTTCAGGGTGTATGGGTCACTGGAGATTTGCTTTCTCCCAGATGAAGGAGAGCAGGGAAACGCAAAGTCGGCAAAACTGTGCCTGGGCGTGGTAAGCAGGAAACCTGTCCTTCTTAAAGCTGCCCCTTCCCTGAGTCTAGCAAGACGGTTAAGTATGGGCTCACCTGGGGGTGGGGGCAATATTCAGGTCCCCCTGTGCCAGGCCTGGACTGATGGAGTGGAGAAGGTGCCAGGGGCCACATGCCCTGCTCCTCCTGCTAGGGACCCCACAGTGGGGCTGACGCTCCTGGGGCGTGAAGGGCCTGCCGTCTCCAGCACCTTCTTACAGAAGCGAGGACTTCTGGGGCTCCTGGGTGGCTCAGTTTGTTAAGCGACTGCCTTCGGCTCAGATCATGATCCCGGAGACCCGGGATCGAGTCCCACATCGGGCTCCCTGCTCGGCGGGAAGCCTGCTTCTCCCTCTCTCACTCCTCCTGACTGTGTTCCCTCTCTAGCTGTGTTTCTCTCTGTCAAATAAATAAAAATCTTTAAAAAAAAAAAAAAAAGAAGCGAGGACTTCTGATGTGTGAGCGTGTCGTTTTGGGGCAGGAGAACTTTTCCAGCATCCCTGAAATTTTATAACTTCAAAGAATATAAAGACCACTGTACTCACAAGAATAACACAGAGCTTCAGATCCTTCTTCAAAATAGATGGGATGTAAATACAAAGGAAACTGGGCGCCTGGGGGTGGGGGCTCAGTTGATTAAGCATCAGCCTTCAGCTCCAGTCATGATCCTGGGGTCCTGGGATCGAGCCCTGCAACGGGCTCCCTGCTCAGCAGGGGGTCTGCTTCTCTCTCCTTTTGCCTTTGCTCCCCCTGCTTGCGTTCACACTCTCTCTCTGTCCAATAGATAAAGAAATAAAAATCTTATACAAAAAAGAGTAAACAAAGAAATGCTCATTCTGATGGCCAGCTTGAACAATAAATCATGAACTGTCCTCAGAGGTGCGCTGTGAGAGCGACAAGGGCTGACTGACCCTGCAGTGCAGGACTTGGCCTCTCTCCATTCTCAGAAAGCAAGTCTCTACAATCCTGGTTTTCTGATTTAAAATAGCCAACATTCCATTTCCAAAGGAGAGGTGACCAACTATGTCATGATTGAAAAAATCGGCTTTCAATCAGACTTGGAAGCCATGTGTGGGATCTAGAAATCCGATGAGCATCTTCTTAGGCTAACAAGTGGTTGGAAGGTTATCTAAAGACTGCTTAACAATTTATAGCTTTGAAACTTTCAGATTCAAAACATGTCCTTCACTAAGTAATCTCAAGGTTTAGGGGTCAAAATAATTTTTAAATAGAAACCAAATGATTTTTTTTTTTATTGAATTAGAATTCCCATAACATAAAAGTCACCATTTAAATTTCTTAGAAGGGGTATGACACAGACACATGTAGGGGTTCACAACGTTGTGTAGCCACTGCCTCCATCTAGTTTCACAATCTCCCGGGCCCCAAGAAGAGACCCCAAACCAGAGGGATGCTCCCCATTTCCCCTTGTCCCTAGCCCCTCGGACCCACTGATTGTTTTTTTTTGTTTTGTTTTGTCTCCATGGATTGGCCTATTCTGCATGTTTTGTATAAATGGAATGAATATGTGTCTTTTTGCATCCTGGCATCTTTCACTCAACATGATGTTTTTGATTTCATCTGTATTGTAGCAAGAATCAGGTCTTTATTCCTTTTTATGCCTGAATAATATTCCTTTGTACGATTACACCACATTTTATTTATCTCTCCATTGATGGACATTTGGGCTGTTTCTACCTTTTGTCTATTATGAATAATGCTACAGTATGTGTTCACGTACAAGTTTTTGTTTGAACACCTGTTTTCAATTCTTCTTGCCCCAGGGGTAGAATTGTTGGGTCATATAGTAATTACATTTAGCCAACCTGTTCCCGTACCATTGCATCACTTTACATTCTCATCCAACATGTGAGCATCGTAATGATCTCCACATTTTCACCAATACTTTTTTTTTTTTGAACTAGATTATGGCTATCCTAGAGAGCATGAGATGCTATCTCACTGTGGCATCATATTATCAAAGTATAATTTGAAACAGCACTGAAATTATTGCCTATTTCAGCAAGGGAGGGCCGACAAACCCATTCTACTGTTTATTTTGACTCATAAAAATAGTCAGGTCTGTTTAACACACTGGTTAGACACTTGGCTGTCCTCAGAGGGAGATGGCATTGTATAGAAGAAGAATCCATGGCCGTGGCTGGGGTTTGATTAAATATACCATCTCCCATGGGGCGCCTGGGCGGCTCAGTCAGTTAAGCATCTGCCTTCAGCTCTCAGGTCATGATCCCAGAGTCCTGGGATGGAGCCCCGTGGTGGGATCCCTGCTCGGTGGGGAGTCTGACTCTCCTTCTCATTCTGCCTCCTCACTGCCACTCATGCTCTTTCTCAAATAAATAAATAAAATCTTAAAAAAATACAACATCTCCCACCAGGCTTTTAATGGCAGATCTCTTGGAAGGGGTAGTTGTATATGTTCTTATCCTTCCAATCCCCATCACCTACCCATTTCTCAGTCAATTACAATCTTCTACATTCTCTATGCCAATCGGCCATTTCTTTTTAAGATCTTCAGTACTTACCTTGGTTTCTGTATTGGCACTTTGGCTGCTGTAACAAAATACCATAGACTGGGTGGGTCATAAGCAACCATTTATTTCTCACAGCTCTGGGGAATGGAAGTCCAAGATCAAGGCTCCAGCAGGTCCTGTATCTGGCGAGACCTCCCTTCCTGGTTCATAGACAGTATCTTCTTGCTGTGTCCTTACCTGAGGAAAGAGGCAAGGCAGCTTCCTGGTGCCTCTTCTAAGGACACTAATGCCACCATGAGGGCTCCATCCACATGACCTCATCACCTCCCAAAAGCCCCACCTCCTAGCAACACTTTGGGGGATAAGCTCTAACCCATGAATTTGGGGGTGTGGGTGGTGGGAAAAGTACACAGCATGCAGTCTGTAGCATATCCCAAATCTATTTTTCTATTGAGTCCTCCTGCTTCATGGCCTTGCTCTCAGGATGGTGCTGTTGACCACAGCCTGCTTCTTAGAGGACTTCTGCTGGCCCTCATGGGGTACACTTTCCTCATTCTGGCTGGTTCCTCCTTCTGATTCTTACGCGTCCACTTATCAACTATTTCTGTTGTCAAGTTCTGTTCCTCTTTCCCCACCCCTACATTCAAGAATGGTTGTTTCCCCTTAAACCATCTTGCATACTTTCCTTGCTGATTGTTTTGTGATGTGCGTATGTGGTAGATAAATCATCTTTCTCCCAATGTTGAGAACCCAGTGTCATCCTCTACTCTGTTTCTGTTCCCCAAATTCTGGGAAGTGGGCGGGTGCGATACCATGATGGGAGTGAGAAGAGTGAAGACTTATTAAAAGAGGAGGTGTTAGGAAATGAAATTTATATTCCATTAGGCCAAGTATTATCAGGAGTCAGGACTTCTGTGCAGTGTCCTTGAGTTTTTGTACAGATGTATAGGATTCTGTTTCATAAAAGAGTTCATTTACTCCAGAAATGAGATTTCTCTCCTATATTTCATTTATTCTCTCAAATAAATGAAATAGAGATTTATTTGCCACTTACATCTGAATGACAGAGAAATGTCTAGTCCCCATCACTAGATCCTCAGTTTCAGATACCTTCTGTGAAATGGGTTGGATCCCCCAAACTCTCCCAGCACACTCGTTTCCCCTTATACAAAATGAGAAAGTGGCTTAGAAGATAAGATCTCCAAGATAAGGTTTAAAACGTGCTTTGGGCAGGTTCTTGACTATGAACAAAGGAAAGATAATTCTATTAATTATAAGCACAAAGAAATTTTTAGAAGGCTATCTGGTAATTTACAGAAATTACAGGACATTTGGAGAATGAACCTGCAGAAAAGGTGAAGACCCAGAGGAAACCAGATGTGGGAAAACACAGGCCACTGAGTGGTGATCCATCAGATCCTAGCATGGTCCTGGGCAGCCTTCCTCCATCTTCAAGGCCTCACACCACG